>JAODAL010033252.1:0-45812 GCA_025379985.1 Phyllomedusa bahiana | reverse complement strand
CGGAACACCCTCCCGAGTTGCCGCGGCAGAACGGCCTCCCCAACCCCCTTTTTGTATGTGATGTTTCCCCCCGTTGGAATTCCCCCCTGACATGTTGGACGGCTGTTTAAAAAGAAAAAGGGCCCATTAACGTTTTTTGTGATCCGGGGCGGGAGTACCCCCTGTGTAATTTGATGTCAGCAGTGGCAGCTATGCGTGACACGCTGTTTGTTAAGGGCCCATTCGGGAGGCCACGTTTTTTGTCAGTGCCGGGACTAGGGGGGAATAACGCCTTTCCCACTGTTTCAGCCCTGGAACAGATCTGAAAATCTGTTGGGCAGGGGACTGGAGACGTGGCGACTACTTTCCCCGGGGCCACATGAGTCCAGTGGGGACTGAAAGGAGGAGGAGGAGGGGACTTGGAGCAGAAGCATTTGTCTGTTAAATGAGGGTTTTCTAACCAGGTGACAAAAGAGGAGGGGGGAGGAGCCGGGAGGGGAGATGGAGATGGGAAACGGCGGATGACCGCAAGCCCCGTGGCGTATCAGTGGAGTGGGGAGGGAGCCCCCGGGTCATTTGTGAGATGGCCCGGCATGATGATTTGCGGGGCTGTGACCCCCCAAATAGTAGCACCCGGCAGGGGATGACTTCGGGCTCTCCACCCTTTTGGCCCTCGTAGGGCCCAAAAGGGAAGCCTTTTCCCCAGTTTTTGAGGGGGGACAAACTCAAATCTATGGGGGAAACCCTCCGTAGTCGTTGGCCGCGCCATGTGCGGCATGTCCCTCCCTCGACGGGTCTGCCCGGGGGTTTCTTCAGCGCCACGTATCTGCCGCGGCTCCCGGGGAAGGTGGGGGGGTCGGAGAGTCCCAGCCCCATCAGCAGCAACCCTGTCTGGAGTCCGTGAGCAGCTTCCTTCACCCCCCTAGTGGGGGGGCGTCGCCAGCAGCAGCGCGCGGGCCCTGGAGACCCTGAACCAACAGGTGGGGGGCCTATTGGAAACCCATCTGTCCCCCCGTTAGAAGACCCGCGGACTATGGGCAGCCAAATTTTGGGTGTGTGGCCGAAACTTCCCGAGTTTGCAGTGGAAAAGCGTCCTCCGCCCAGTGTGTGGCATCAGAGGGGGGGGTCAGTGGGGCGGGGGCCATTTTTTCCCCAAGGAGAACCCGTTTGTCCACGGGAAATGGGGAACGACTGCCTTTGTCAAGATGATCAGGCATGGATGGCCAGGATTTCCAACCCCGTCCTTAGGCGTCGACTACACAGCCCTGACGCCCCGCCCAAACGTGAGAAATGAGTCTGGGTTAAACTACCCGCCTCAGCATATTTGATGCCCCCCCCCCTGATGCCCCAATCTGCTGACGTTTCTCCATTGCCCCCAACCATCTTTTCCAGGGCTGGAAAATTTCCCCCACCCCCCCACTTGTCATTTTGCCCTGTCTGACCCCATGCTGCTGTGTGGCTGCTGGTGCCCCCACACTGTGTCATTGTGCCACTCTCTGACCTCATGCGTTGCTCCGCCCCGCACCTCCACTCTCTGTCATTGGCCACTTGTGGCCTACTCCGTTTTTGCCCCCTCCAGAAAATGATTGTGCCCTTTCTACCTCTTTTGCTGTGGGCTGTGCCCTGACCCAGACAAGTGTCATTGTTCCATCTGTGGCCTATTCCTGTTTTTGCCGCCTCCGAAAGTCTTTTTTTCCACTGTCTGACCTTTGTGCTGCCGCCGTCACCCCCACTCTTGTCATTGTCCCCTTGTGGCCTACTCCGTTTTTTCCACCTCCGAAGTGATTGTGCCACTTTCGACCCCATGCTGTGCTGTGGCTGCTGCCTGACCTCCAACTGTGTTATTGTCCCACTCTGGGCCTATCCTGTTTTTGCCACCTCCGAATGTCATTGTGCATGTCTGACCTCTCTGTGCTGTGGTCTGCCCTGACCCAACACTCTGTCATTGGCCCCTGTCGACCCCTGCTGCTGTGTGGCGCTGCCGTGACCTGCACCTGTGTCATTGTGCCCTCTCTGACTCTGCTGTTGTCCCGCCCCCGTCACCCCTCTCTGTCATTGTGCCCCTCGTGCCTACTCCCGTTTTTGCCCCCTCCAGAATGTGATTGTGCCCAATTTTGACCCCATGCTGCTGCCGCCATACCTCCACTCTCTGTCATTGTGCCCCTCTGTGGCCTATTGTTTTTGTACCTCCGATGGTTGTGCCCCCTTTCTGACCCCAGCTGTGCTGTGGGTGTTTTCCGTGACCTCCACACTTGTCTTTTTCCCCTTGTGGCCTATCCCGTTTTTTCCACCTCCAGGATGTCATTGTGCATGTCTGAGCTCTTTCTGCTGCTGTGGCTGCTGCCGTGATCTAGACACTGTGTCTTGTGCACTCTGTGGCCTATTTGTTTTTCCACCTCCAGAAGTCATTGGGCCATGTTGACCTCATGCTGCTGCCGCCGTCCCTACTCTCTGTCTTTGTGCCATCTGTGGCCTACTCCAGTTTTTGCACCTCCAGAAAGTGATTTGCCTTTCTGACCTCATGCTTGCTGTGGTGCTGCCGTGATCCACCTGTGTCTTGTCCCCCTGTGGCCCACTCCTGTTTTTGCCCCTCCGAATGTCATGGCCCCGTCTGACTCATCTGCTGCTGGGCGTGGCCGTGACCTACACCCTTTTGTCATTGTCCCACCTGTGACCTACTCCTGTTTTTGCCACCTCCGGATGTCATTGTGCCCTGTCGACCTCATGCTGTGTGCCCTGCCCGCACCTGTGTCATTGTGCCACTGTTTTGACCCCATGCTGTGCGTGGTTCGTTTACTTGTCGGATTTTCTCGGCAAAAAAAAAAACTTTTTTTCGAATTACTTCGGGAGAATCACGTTATAAAACAGTATTTTCCGGTGCCAGAGCCGAAGGGGGGCGTGAAGTTGTGCCATGCTTAAATTGCAGGGGAGCTTGGGGTTTTGGGTTTATACAATGTTGTGTTTTAGTAGCAGAGATGACTGCCGCCCCCTCTTGAATCGCTTCACTAAAATTCCCTGGGCCTTAAGAGGAAAAAAATAACTGAAGGGGGAAAAGTAGCCTGATAAAATCATGGCAGCGACAGTGGAAAAAAACAAGTGAGGGCTCAGGGGGAACATCAGTGACAGAGTGTGGGGGTGACGGCGGCAGCCCCCAGCAGCATGAGGTCAGCAGTGGCACATTTATATTTTGGGGGGTGGGAAAAAAAAGGGGTAGGCCCCAGAGTGGCAATGACAGAGGTGTAGGTCATGGGAGCAAACCCCAGGCAGCATGAGGTCAGCGTGGCACATTGAACAGTTGCAGGCACGGCCAGCGCAGATGAGGTTTAGACAGGGCACAATGACTTTGGGGGTGGCAAAAACAGGGTAGGCCACAAGGGGGGCAATGACACAGTTGGAGGTCCGGCAGCAGCCACAACGCCCGCATGAGGTCGAAAGTGGCACAATACATTTGGAGGTGGCAAAAACTGGAGTGGGCCCACGAGGGGGCACAATGACAGGGTGGAGGTGAGGGCCCCGGCAGCAGCTGAGGTCAGACGTGGCAAAAGACATTTTGGAGGTGGCAAAACAGGAATGGGGCCACAGAGTGGCACAATGACACGTTTTGGGTCACGGCGCAGCCACAGCGCAGATGAGGTAGAAAGTGGCACAATCACATTCTGGAGGGAAAAAAAACGGAGAAGGCCACGAGTGGAACAATGCAGAGGGGAAGGTGAGGCGGCAGGAGCAAACGCATGGGGCAGAGGTGGCACAATGACACAGTGTGGAGGTCACGGCAGCAGCCACAGCAGCAGCATGAGGCGACAGTGGCACAGGACGGTGTGGAGGTGGGTGGCAATACAGTCCCTGGAAAAAGATGGTTGGGGGCAGAGGAAAAAAATGTTAGCAGTTGTGTGGCTCAGGCGGGTGGTGGCATCAAAATAGTGGCTGAGGCAGGTGTTTGAACCAGACCATTTTAACAGTTTGGGTGGGCGTCATGGCTGAGTGTCTGACGCCCCCAAAACATTGGTGTGTGGAAATCTGGGCCCATCCACCCTGATTCACTTGGGGCAAAAAGGGCAGTCGGGCCACTTTCCCCTGGCAGCGGGTTCTCCCGGGGGTAACGATGGCCCCGCCCCATGAAACCCGCTCTGATGCCACCCCTCTGGTGGGAGGAGCTTTTCCCCTGCAAACTCGGAAGTTGCGGCCCCAATCCAGTTTTGGTGCCCCGTGTCCAGCGGATTTTTAAATGGGGGTGGAGGTTTCTTTCCAAGGAGGCCACCCGGGGATTTTGGGTCTCCTCCAGGTCCTGTGTGCTGCTGGGGATGCCCCCCCATAGGCGGGTGAGGAAATGCTCATCGTGACTCCGACTTAGGTTCTGCTGATGGAGTGGTAATGCTCCCACCCACCCCCCTTCCCCCCGGGGCCGGGGGAAATAGTACGTGACCTGAAGAACCCCCCCCCGGCGACCTGTTGAGGAACGACGATGCCGCACATAGGCCAAACCAACTGACTACGGAGGGGGTTTCCCCATAGTATTTTAGTTGCCTCCTCTCAAAATGGGAAAGGCTCCCCTTTTTGGGGGGGGTAGCGGGGCCCAATAGGGTGGAGAGCGAAGTCTCCTCTGCGGTTTCTGACTATTGGCTTCATAGCCAGGCAAATCGCATGCTGGGGCCCTCTGACAAGTGATCCCAGGGGCTCCTGCCTCCCCTCTCAAATGTATACTGCCACGGTGTTTCGGGTATCTGCTCGCTTCCCCATCTCCATTACCTCCTCCAAACTGCTCCTGCTCCTCCTCCTTTGTCACCGGGGTGAAAATCCACTCATTTCACAGACAATGCATCTGCTCCAATGTCCTCCCCCTCCTCTTCCATTTCAGCCCCACTGGCCCCAATGTGGGCGAGTGTAGTCGCCACGTCTCCGTCCCCTGCCCGACAATTTTTCAGCATCTGCCCAGGACATGAAGCAGTGGAATGACGTTATTCACCCCGTAGCCCGGGCGACTAAAAAATAAGTGGCCCCCTCAATGGCCTCAACAAACGGCAGGTCCCCACCATGAGCTCCCCTGGCTGACATCAAATTTTACACGGGGGAGTATCCTTTTCCCCCGGGACCAAAAAAAAAGTCGTTAATGTTTTCTCTTTTTCATACAGTGGGGCCCAACATGTGCAGGCGGGAATTTCCCAAGGGTGGAAACATCGCTATCAGGTGTGTTGGGGGGGCCCGTTCTGCCGCTGCAACTCGGGGAGGGTGTTCCTGGCTTTGTGGGAAGGGATTGAATGCATGCCTTTCCGGGCCTTTTTCAATTCTTTGAAGATCGGTGGAAGACTTTAGGAACCTTTTCAAAACCCCGGATTTAACCGGGGCCAGCAGGGCGCATGGGCCTCCCCCGGGGCAGCGCGGACACCCTGTTCCCCCATTTTCTGTCACTATGGGTCCCCATTTACGTTGGGGGAGAAAGCCACACATGATTTCTTGCTGCGTGACACGGAGCAGTTCCTCCCTTGGACTCGTTCGCCCCAGGCAAGCCAGGTTTGTTTTGAAGCGTGACACCGCTTTTCCCTACACATGTGGTATGATGGGCAGTATTGTGGAGGGGTGGGTGGTGGTGGGGGTGGGGGTGGTGGTGGTGGGGGTGGGGGGTGGCGGACATTGGGGCGGGGCCGCAGTTTGACAACGTGGAGGAGGGGAAAACGGCGTCTCCTGTCCAAAGTTTTTGGTGTGCCTGGGCGGAGCACATTCACCCTGGGCCCTTAAAAGGACTGTACGGCCCGACCATAGTTTCAGCTCCAGACTCCGCGCTGCCGTGCCCTTGGAACAAACCCAAACTCAAGGACTGGCCCACCTTCTTTTCTACTATTTATAAGTCTGGTATGCCTTTTTGGGAAAAGAATTACGGCTTGGAATCTCCCTCTCGGCTCGGCACAAGCCATTAGTTTCTGACGGGGCAGATCCCCATTTGGGAAAAGGGCGACTGCAGCACCCAAAAACTTTGGGCAGGGGGTACGGTCAGCTTCTGCACCTTAGATGGTTGGAGATACTGTTTTCTCTTTGCAAACGCCTCGCTGAACGACTGCTGGGGCCCTGAGTAACGAGGGCAGGAGCATCTGGCCCGGGGAATGTTTCAAAGAGAAACAGCCCCCCTTTCTGCAAGGGGGTTTGGACCCTTTGACGGGCCCGAATGGCATGCGTGCCAACGGGCCGCTGCTGCCCCGGCAGCGGGAGGGACCACCACATCTGACCCACTTTTCCCTCCCAGGCCCCCGGGTATGGGGGACGCTCCCAGTGTTGACGCAGGGGGTGGTGCCAACGTTAGCTCCCGGGCCACGCTTAAACTTTCGGCTTACAGATTCTACATATACCCATATTCGGCTCCTCCGGTGTCTTAGCAAAGAACTGCCACACCGCCGAGTAGGGATTTTACCGCCAACGCTCCGCACTGATGGACTACTGCCGCCGCTGCCTCCTGAGCCCCTGTGCGCTACTTTCTTGGACCTGCGAAGCAGGTTTTTTTACCCCTGGCCGCTTGGCTCCCGACCTCATACTGCTTCTATCCTGCTGACTCAAGGCTACACGACCCACTTGCTGGCTGCGCCGCTGCCTGACGCTCAAGCTGATGCCCTCTTCTCCTGACGATTATGAAGCCTTTGCCTCACCCGGCTCCCAAGTGCGGTCGGCTACATCATCATCTATTTGTTTTTTCATCGTCACTGCTGTCCTCATCACCGGCCCTTGGGTATGCAGAGGCTGACCCCTCACAACGACTCCCATGCCACTCTCAACATCTATACTTTCCCCGCCTACTGCAAGAAGCAGGGATTTTGGGCCCCCATTTCTTCGCTGCCAAGTAGCTGCTGACTGCCCTCCTCAAATTGTTCTTTCCTCGCTATATAGTGGCGCTGAGCCCAGACCACATAGCAGATCTCTGGCTGAGGGAACCGGAGGGGAACAGAGGCGGGTTGAGACAGGTGAGGGCCGCTGACCCTCTCCGGGGCCATGCCAACAAAGGGGTTGTGTCTGACGTTCCCACCGATCTCTTGGCTGGGGTTGTCAGATGGCATCGGGGAGGAAGTGGATGACCTAGTCAACCAATCAAAAACCCCTTGGGTTGCTGAAACAACACACGGCCGCTAGATGACAGCGGCAGTTCTGCCTCACTGAGTGACCCTGCTGCGACGTCCCCTTGCTTGTGCTGCGACCTGGGCCTGTTCAGGAATGTTTATGCCACTGCCACTCGCAGGTGCAGAGCCTGCCACCTCTCTGTCTGACATATTGTTTGTTCTAAAATTTTACAGACACTGTTTGATGAAGATATCTGTATATGATAAATATACACCCTGTATTTGACTCCAAATGAACCCAGTAACAAGCTTGGGTAACCCTTGGATATAAATTGCGCTCAAAAAATGGCCAGGAAAAATTGACTTGTATGTGCAGTTTAAAAACTCTGTGTATTTTACTGAATGTAAAGGCTTAATTAACCTTCGGATTTGAATTATGCTACAGAATTTCTTCTGTGGCGGTGAAAAAGAAAGTTTCTTTTACTGAGTGCAACTGCAGAAAAATACTTAGTTAACCCTTGGATGTAAATTGTGCCAAAGAATTGAGCCACCACAAACTACTAGCTTTATAGCATGTTACAATGCCGTGTTTTTTATGCCACACATCAAGAGATAAAATTGTAATTAATCTTTGCTTGTGAATAAGGCTACAGGAAAAATGTGTATATTTTGGCGGTGAAAATGACGGTTTCTTGGAGTCACGACAGCTGAAAAACAACGCTTAATTAACCCCTGGATGTAAATTGCCCCAAAGAATTTAGCAGCCAAAAATGAAGTGGTATTTGTATTATAAAAACGCTGTTTCTTTAAATGAATACAACAGGAACTGGCTTAGATCCCCCTTGGATATTCAATGTGCTGTGAGAAGATAGGATTTAAATGTATATGCAGCTGCAGTGGACGCACACTGGATTTCAGATCCAATACCCCAAAAAATCAGACATAGAACGTTAAGTGAAGCAGTCTCTGAGACAAGCTGAGACACCCCACAAAAATCGCTGTATAAAAATCAGTTCTTCAGTAAGAGCTATCAGCCGCAGCGGCACCTTCCCTAGTCAGTACAGTGAGATGAGTGTGAGCTCCCAGCGTCGCGCCCGGACTTATATAGAGCGGTGACGTCACAGAATCCCACCGGTCTCTGATTGGCTTCATCTCTGCACATGTCATGCAGGCTATGCCCTTTTTCCTCCCAGAGTTCTTTGCCCCATGTAACGCCTTGTGCTTGCAGCCATTTTATCAATGAAAAGCACACTTCGTTCACCCGAAGTACCCCAAACTTCGACTTCGTTCAGAACCGAAGTTTTCCTGAAATTCTAAATGAAGTCCACTTCGTTAGAATCACGTCGCCCATCTCTACTCGCTATCCAAAGCATCCAAAATGGCAATTATTTCTCAAATGGCAATAATGCCACACAGTAATTGTGTCCCAAACAGTGAAAGTACCCCAGCCAATTATAGAGTCTTTGTATGTGTCACCAGTAGCTGGGTATACACAACACATTAGGCAGACCCCAAATAGGTAGACGCTCCTTTTAGGCAGGTTAGCTCCTCAAAATTAGTAAGTCAGATAAGTAGACAGACTCTTTCCCCATCGGTATATAGATGTGTACGATCACAATAGCTAATTAAACCCCCACTAGATATATTAGTATGTAAGCCCTCATTAGGTAGATAACCCACCCATTAGATATGTTGATAGATAAACCCCCATTACGATACCCCTCAAGACCCTCAGTAGGTAGGTATATACAGCAGCTAAAATAAATATTGAACACATCACCAAATTTCTAAGTAAATATATTTCTAAAGGTGCTATTGACATAAAATTCTCAGCAGATGTCAGTAACATCCCACCCTATACACACAGGAAAATAAATTAAAGTGTAGCTATCCATAAATTAAGGTATGTGTAATAATGAGAAATGACTCAGAGAAAAAGTATTGAACACATGAATAAAGAAATGAAAAAAGCCGTGGAAAGTCTTGACACCAGCTGAAATCTGTCAGTAATTAGAAAACAATCATGCCACTTAGGGTGCTTTCACGTGGTGCATTTTTGATGCGTTGTTTTGTGCATCTTTTTTTCCAGAAATGCACAGTAATTAGTGCTATGCATATTTGAAAAAAAAGTGCATCAAAAATGCACCAAAAATGCACCATGTGAAAGCATTCTAAGCGGAAAATAAAATCAACTGGTTCAACTGATTGCCTGTAAAAAGGTGTTTCATTAGCAAAGTGCCATATTTCCAAGGTGCCACACAAGAAACAGCTTATGATGGGTAAAACTAGTGAGCTGAAAACATATTGATGGCATTGGTTACAGAAGAATTTCTAAACTACTGGAGTTTTCATTGAGCATTGTTGGGGCCATAATCCGGAAATGGAAAGAACATCACCACACCATAAACCGACCATGACCAAGTGCTCCCCACAAGATTTGAAACAGAGGAGTGAAATAATTATCAGAAGAGTTGTCACAGTGCCAAGGACCTGTTGAGACCTACAGAAAGACCTGGAATCAGCAGGTACAATTGTTTTAAAGAAAACAATTAATAATGCACTCAACCTCTATGGCCTGTATTCACGCTCACCACACAAAACTACATTGCTGAACAAAAAGCATGTTCAAACATGTTTAAAATTTGCTTAACAACATTAAGACAAGCCTTAGAAATACTGGGAGACTGTAGTGTTGTCAGATAAGACCGAAATTAAACTCTTTGGATGCGATAATACACACCATGTTTGGGGGCCAAAAGGCATTGCATTTAACCCCGAAAACAAATCTGCTGCCATCTACCAGGATGATGAATACGAAATGAGAATGAACATTTCAGCAAGACAACGATCCCAAACACATAGTCAAGGAAGATCTCAATTGATTTCAGAAAAAGAAAATAAAGCTGCTAAAATGGCCCAACCAACCACTTGACCAGAATCCAATAGACAATCTATGAACAGAACTAAAGCTCTGTTAATAGTTAATAGAAGGAGCCTACAGAACTTTAAGGTCTTGAAGAGTATTTGTGTGGAAAAATGGGCAGTGCATGCAACTAGTTTCTTCATTCAGGGGCGTCTTGAAACTGTCAGCATCGACAAAGGCTTTTGTATAAAGTATTAAATAAATTTCAGTAAGCGTGTTCAATATTTTCCCTGTGTCATTTATCATTATTACACATAATTAAATTTATGGACATATATGGTTTAATTTCTTTGCCTGTGTGGATTGTATAAGTTATTACTGATATCTGGTGAAATTATTGCACCTTTAGAGATATATGTACTTAGATAATTGGCGACATGTTCAATACTTATTTCACCCGCTGCAGACCTCGTCAGTAGGTAGGTAAGTATTTAGGCCTTCCACCGTGGGTAGGTATATAGGTACAATCAGAATGTAGATATATAGGCCCACTCAGTAGATATATTATTATTATTATTATTATTATTATTATTATTATTATTATTATTATTTATTTTAGAGCGCCATTAATTCCAGGACGCTGTACATTCAAGGGGAATTACATACATAACAAATGTTGAACAAATACAATGGTGACGAAAAATGACTAGTAACTGATACAGAGAGGAAAGAGGACCCTGCCCGTGAGGGCTTACAATCTACAAGGAAGAAGGGGAGAGACAGAAGGTGTGGGGCGGACATGTTTGTGGGCCAGCATACTGGTGGTGGGGTTAGTGTAGGTTATAGGCTATCCTGAAGAGATGGGTTTTCAGGTTGCTTTTGAAACTGGTGAAATTTGGGGAGAGTCTGATGTTTTGGGTTAAGGAGTTCCAGAGAATGGGTGAAGCACGAGTGAAGTCTTGGAGACGGTTATGTGAGGAGCTGATAAGAGGGGAGCAGAGGAGAAGGTCCTGTGAGGAGCGGAGATTGCGTGAGGGGAGATATCTGGAGATTAAGGCAGATATGTATGGAGGGGAATGGTTATGGAGAGCCTTGTAGGTCAGGGTGAGTAGCTTGAACTGGATTCGCTGGGCAATGGGAAGCCAGTGAAGGGATTGACAGAGGGGAAAGGCAGAGGAGTAGCGGGGAGAGAGGTGAATCAGACGGGCAGCAGAGTTGAGGATGGTTTGAAGGGGAGCGAGAGTGCTGGATGGGAGGCCACAGAGAAGGATGTTGCAGTAGTCTAGGCGGGAGATGACGAGGGCGTGGACTAGCGTTTTTGTAGTGTCAGAGTTGAGGAATGGGCGGATGCGTGAAATATTTTTCAGGTGGAGGCGGCAGGCAGAGGTGAGGGCTTGGATGTGTGGTTTGAAGGATAAAGAGGAGTCAAAGGTTATCCCAAGGCAGCGGACTTGTGGAGCTGGTGAGAGGGTGTAGCCATTAGCAGTGACAGAGAGATCAGGTGGAGGAATGGAGTGGGACGGTGGAAAGATGATGAATTCTGTTTTATCCACATTTAGTTTTAAGAGACGGGAGGAGAAGAAGGAGGATATGGACGATAGGCATTCTGGGATCCGGGAGAGAAGAGAGTTAATATCAGGACCGGAGATATAAAGCTGGGTGTCGTCCGCATACAGGTGGTAGTGAAAGCCATGTGAGGCTATGAGCTGACCCAGGCCAAGAGTGTAGATAGAGAAGAGGAGTGGGCCCAGGACTGACCCCTGGGGGACACCAACAGAGAGCGGGCGGGAGGAGGAGGTGGTGCAAGAGTGAGAGACACTGAATGTCCGATCAGTGAGGTATGAGGAGATCCAGGAGAGGGCCAAGTCCGTGATGCCGAGGGAGGAGAGGATGTGTAGCAGGATGGAGTGGTCGACAGTGTCAAAGGCAGAGGACAGGTCTAAGAGGAGAAGCACAGAATAGTGGCGTGAGGCTTTAGCAGTTACTAGGTCGTTGGTGACCTTGGTTAGGGCAGTTTCAGTGGAGTGGTTGGGTCGGAAGCCTGATTGGAGTGGGTCAAGGAGAGAGTTGGAGGAGAGGTGGGAGGACAGTTGAAGATAGACATGCTGTTCCAGGAGTTTGGATGCAAAAGGAAGCAGTGAGATGGGGCGATAGTTGGACAGTGAGGAGGGGTCGAGAGATGGTTTCTTAAGGATAGGTGTGATGGTCGCATGTTTAAATGAGGAAGGGAAGATGCCAGAGGTTAGTGATAGATTGAAAAGGTGGGTGAGGGCTGGGAAGATAACAGTGCTGACCATAAGCCTAAGGCCTAAGCTTGGGACTTAGCACAAGCAGCAGGGGCAGTTGGTGTGATGACCAAGCGAGTGGCAGCTTTAACCACAAGAATGTAGTGCCACTGTATGTGTAAACCTATTCTAAAAAAGATTTCTTAATGATACATATTGATGGTAGAACAATTAGAATTTACATTGATACTAAAGGGGTTTTCTCACCACAATAATTAGCTTCTAACATGCAGGGAAAGATTAAAGGGGATGTATCGCTCCTTCAGTTCGTGTGTTTCATTGTGCTCGCAGCTTCTCAGCTCTGAAAATTCAGGGACGTTCCTTCGCCTCCCAGCTGGGTGTTCCTTAACTGAAGGTGGGATTACATCATCCCACCCTTCACTGTTCATGCTCGCTCCCGAGTTCCCCCCCCAAGTCCACATGTCACTGTGTCATTCTTCCAATGCAGTTTTATTTTGTAAGTATGTTTACATACCACAGGCTTGCATTCAGTCTAGACAATCTTCTATGAACTCAGAGCACTGATCTC
Source organism: Phyllomedusa bahiana (assembly GCA_025379985.1). Lineage (NCBI taxonomy): Eukaryota > Metazoa > Chordata > Amphibia > Anura > Hylidae > Phyllomedusa > Phyllomedusa bahiana. The sequence continues at coordinate 33,119 of JAODAL010033252.1, read as the reverse complement.
TCCTCCTCTCACAGCTGGAGGTTTGATACAATTGAATCCAGTCTTTTATGAACTCCTCCAGAGCAGCACAAAGCTCCCTTCAATGTTTACTTGCAGGAGCATTTAGGCATCGAGGCACAATTCTGCTGTTTTCTGATTGTAGAAGCCTTGCAGTATTATTGTGTTTCTTCTGGCTGTGCAGAGTGAAATTGCTGTTGATCCCTTACTTTGAGTGAGAGAGGCAGCCTAATACTCCTTCTTTGTTTGCATTAGGCACCAATGCACAATTTAGCTTTTTTCTGATTGTAGAAGCAGGTGCAGTGCCTTTGTGTTTCTGCTGGCTGTGCAGAGTGAAATTGTGACGGTCCCTTACTTTGAGTGAAAGGGCAAGAATGCTGGCTCCCGTGAATACGACCTGGGGCCAGACAGAATATAAATTAGTAGAGCCATCAGCCAATGAAATGCAAGGAGGAGGAATCCAACTGGCACTGGGGAAATGTGTTTACAGAAAATGAAGATAAGGGAGACTGTGAAAACAAGACAGCTTTGTAAATGACATCCAATTGCAAAGTTGCTTGTTTTCACTGTCCCTTTATTCTGAAGACCATTTAATGAAATGATACAACCCTTTAATGAACATTATTACCAAACACATTGATATTTTTATTTTGCTTTTGTCAGGAGATAAAGAAGATTATATCTCCTCTTAGAGCACAAAAGTTTCTCTAGTTTACCGACCAGCACTCCCCACCTCTCCCGGCTCTCTTTTATCTTTTCTTGCTCTATGCTGCCGTCAGTCAGTCCATCCATGGTGAGTAACTCACTGCAGTCATGTAACTGTAACAGGAATAGCTAGGAACAGTAGAGCTGATATGTCAATCACTGCTATAGACCCACCTATAGCCTGACCAGGAAGTGTGAGTGTAAAGTTGCCTATGACTCTGTGATACTGCATGGTGAGAAAGCCCCTTTAAGAACATTTGGGCTTTGTAAGAATAGCCTCTATTCTGGAGCATGGTTTGATCAGTCATTTTTAGAATGACTTTTCTATAGTACTACATTTCATTTGCAGCACCTTAAATGTTTTTACATAATAAAATCATATAAAAAGTCCAAACAGTAAATAGTTTATTTTTAAAGGCACTGTATCCATTAACTTAAAGAATGTACAAGTTGTTCAGAAATTGACATTTGTAGAAATGTAAATGTGTCATATTTCTGAAGCATTACTTTGGAGGAAATAGAGGAGAAATAGAAAGCTATTTTCACAGATAGTCTTTAAAGGCTTTCTGAATAAATTTCACAGTAGTTTTATTTCTCAAAACATGTTACACTGAGGACAACCTTATTAGAAATATATGGAAAATAAATAGTCTACACATTTAACGTAAAAAACAAATCATTGATGTCACTTCCCAAAGCTTCGGGACTTTGTTATTGATGAATACAAAGTTAATCCTTTTAATCAATTCTGTTGGGGAATAAACTTCAGAATTTCCAATTAGCTGCAATGTGTCTAGTAGTTGTCAAGTTATGGGATATTAATCTTTTACCATCTCTGGGGATCAGGCATTACCATTACTTAAGGTTAATATCATTCACAACTGTTGTCGCAAATCTTTATTCTTTATTTTATACAAAACACAGAAATTCACAGTTTAACGCTTTAATTGACTAAGCACATTATGGCCTGAAGAATATCCAGAATCCAGTTTTTGTCTTCCTGCATATCCTTAACAATAACTGTTTTATTTTTATGTCAATATATCTGTGTAATTAGTCTGGGATGATCAAGACAAACAAGTTAACCTTTAACTCCTCTCTGGCATGTACATAACAAGAAAGTAAGCTTACCACCAGGGGCGTAACTAGAGAAGCCAGGGCCCCAAAGAAAACTTTTGGATGGGGCCCCCTACACCCCCCCCTCGCCCACCTCCCTGACCACGACCATGTACCAGGACATGCTGTTAGATAATGTAGATAATACAAGGGGCAAATACCTCACCATACAGATCACCATCATACTGCTACAAATCAAATCCCACTATACTAAGACCAGCATTACTAATAACACTACTACATAAGGACCTTATTATACCGCCAGAACATGACCACAAATTACCACCACATAGTGACTGAATAATACCCCTACACTATTACTGATCAGTACACAAAGACCAATAGTACCGCCATATAGTGACCATATAGTGATATATACCAGTGTACACAGGCTCTGCAGACTGTATATAACCACCATACAGTGACCATATAGTGGTATATTCCAGTGTACACAGACTCTGCAGACTGTATATAACCACCATACAGGGACCATATAGTGGTAGACACCAGTGTACACAGCATGCAGACATATAAGTGATTACAGTGTAGTTACATCTTGTGACTCACAGGTGACATTTCTCTGATGAGTCGTTGACTTTCCCCTTTGTTCTGCATCCGGTCCAGTCCGCCATCATGATGACATCTCCCGACCACTTGTCCCTGCAGATTTAGACACAAATATCTTAGAATCCTGACTTGTCCAGGACCTGCCCCCTGGCTATCTGGGGTCCATTTAGGCAGGCAGGGTTTAGATAGGATATATGGGGCCCCAAATAGGCAAGGTGGAGGTAGCCAATAGAGTGCCCATATAGGCAGGGTTTAGGCAGCTATAGGGAGCCATACAGGTAGACAGGGGTTAGGTGGGCTATAGGGGCCATATAGGTAGGGTTTAGGTAGCTAAGGGGGCCCCATATAAGTAGACAGGCAGACTTCGGGGGCTATAAAGGTAGGCAAGCTTTAGGGGGCTATAGGGGCTATATAGGCAGACTGGCTTCACGGTAGCTATAGGGCTATTCAGACAGAAAGACTTAGAGCTTTATAGGCCGCCTTTAGGGGGCTATATAGACAGCTGGGGGGTATAAAGGCAGGCTGGGGGGGCTATGCAGGCAGGCTGGGGTATATAGGCAGGCTGGGAGGCTGTGCAGGCAGGCTGGGGGTATATAGGCAGGCTGGGAGGCTATGCAGGCAGGCTGGGGGTATATATGCAGGCGGGGTGGCTATCTAGGCAGGCCGGGGAGGCTATCTAGGCATGCCAGGGGGGCTATCTAGGCTGGCCGGGGGGAGCTATCTAGGCAGGCATATGGGGGTATACGGCAGGCATATGGGGTATACAGCAGGCATATGGGGGAAAACGGCAGCCAAATGGGGTATACGGCAGGCACATGGGGTATACGGCAGGCATATGGGGTATACGGCAGGCATATAGGGTATACAGCAGGCATATGGGGGTATACAGCAGGCATATGGGGGTATACGGCATGCATATGGGGGTATACAGCAGGCATATGGGGGTATACGGCAGGCATATAGGGTATATGGCAGGCATATGGGGGTATACAGCAGGCATATGGGGTAGGTAAAATAAGAAACAGTTTACTTACCTCAGTCCATGCTCCCTCGATGCACTGCGCTGCAGCCTCTCTGCAGCCTCTGTGCTCAGCGCGGGCGGCGCGGTGATGTGACGTCACGTGATCACAGAGGGCCGGCAGGGGAAGTAGCAGAGCGGAGCGATCGGCACTCCATTCTGCGACCTCCGGGCAGCGCTACCTCTGAAAGCTCGGGCCTCCCCGCCCGCCCCAGTGAACTGTGAAGTTCACTGTCGGCGGGCCCAGGAGCGGCATTACCGGGGTAGCGGATGCAGTAGCAGCTGTCCCGGGGCGCGGGCCCCCCTAAGAGCAACTGCTACCCCTGCTACCCCGGTAGTTATGCCCATGCTCACCACATTAAATGCTATAAAAAACACTATTAGCAGTCAAGATTGGAGATAACTCTGATTCCAACCATTTACTCATTTGCATGCCACAATCAATAACAACTGTCATAGCTAAGACGTTAACTTGGGGGTCCTATCTCTAAAGTCCCCTTACATCATGACATGCAAAGTTGCTATTCCATTGTTATGACAGCCAAACGCCTCTTGAGAAAGCTGGCGGCGAAACGCACGTCGAGGCTAATACCCTCCTTGGTGACATATACACCACTTTGGTAATGAATTGAAATATAGGTTTTTGTATTTTTATCATAAAAATTTTTGGGGGTTTGATGCATTTTTGTATTTTTGATCACTTGATCTGTTATGTGTATATTTATTATGCATCTTTCCAATTTACTGTTTGTTAACTTTGGGTGAAGGATGTGTCACCAATATTTGTACTGGGGGGTATTTTGTGTTTTTAAATGTTTTTAAGGTTGTTTCAGTTGTGACAGCTGAATTTTTTGTATTTATAATGTATTTTTTGGAATAAAAATCGTTATATGGTAATTATTGGAGAGTCATTATACTTCATATTGGTACATGTTGTTTATGGTATGGTGACTTATACTCATGTTTAGACCAGTTTTTGAATTGGTATTGAAACATCTATTAAAGGACTAAAAACAAAATACAAAAAGATTCAAAAGTAAAATAAGTTTTTAAAAAAATATAAAAATTATAAAAAAAATCCTGTGCTGAGCCTCTGGCATGGCGTGTCCCGACTGCTGCTGCTGCAGCGTTCTCTGATGCCCATTACTCACCTGTAGGGTTGATCGAACCATTCTAGAAAACTTAAGTTCTACTAGAACTTCTCGAATTTTTAGAACTCTAACCGAACCAAACATTTTACTGTTCGTTCGAGTAAGGTTCTAGCTCTAGTTCTAGTTCAACACGCCATTTTCAGTGGCTTTCTGCACTTTTGGTCGCCATCTAATCACCTTTCTGCACTTTTGGCGGCCATCCACTCAGTGCAGAGCACAGAGAAGTGTCAAAAAAGTCATTGCTGAGGTGTAGGGCTCTCATCACATTACCATGTTATATATATTTCACTGTATTGTCTTGTGAACGCCATGTTAAGCTCACTCTCTGTACTGTACAGATTGCACTTAGTTAGTTAGATAGCATTTTCCTCTCCATAGACATCAATAGTTAGGGAGTTTGGTATTGCTGGCTGCATCTTTTCCACACCCCATTTGGCGACATTTGCAGGCTCACATAACGTTTAACTCTCATACACATGGATATATATTATACAGAGTGCTTGGATTTGCTAAAACATACTCAGTGCCCAAAAGTGTTCCGTTTTTGCAGTTTTGCGGGTTCAGTAATTGTAAAACAAACCGTCTCCAAATCTACTATATGTCAAAGGGGCTTTTGGGCCCCCTCAGGATGCAGTTTCCCATAGCAGCTGTTACGGCTGCACCTCCTATAGCTACGACCCTGCTTGCAAGCTGTCCTCATCTTTTCAGTTAGCCATTGAAAGGAATGAAGTATTTTTAGCCTCTCAATTTTTCTGTGACTCTTAGAGCCAAATTTTCTTCACTAAGTTGTTCCACGTATCCAGTTTACTGTTATAGATGGTAATCCCAGCTTCTCATCACATGTATAGGTATAAAAATTAACCAGAACATCTTTTCCCATTGACTATAATGGGGTTCGAGTTCTAGTTCGAATAGAACCTCGAACCGAACACACTAAAGTTCGAGGTTGTAATCAAAGTAGAACTTTTTACTGTCCACAAGTGATGAGCGATTACGTTGACTATCGTCATTGGGTCGATAGTCGATATCGGCAATTATCAATAAGATATCCGATAGTCGATAATAGATTATCGCCAATGACCATTAAAGTCTAAAGGAGAGGAACAACACCTTCATTCTTACACCCAAACAGGGATGGAGAAGCTGGAATTAACATCCACAACAGCAAACTGTATACGTGCTACATCTTAGGCAAGACAATTAGGTTATAAAAGCCACAGAAAAAAAATCACAGACCATTCACTATCCCTATCTTGCACCACAGCCTGACCCTTAAACCTGCATGACCCACAAATTAAAAAGTGCCAGAAGGCAGTATGATTTGAACCATCATTTTACTTGAACTGGAAATAAATATCCCTGTCCTGGAACGCAGCATGAGCCCCAAACCTGCATGACCCCAGATTAAAAAGTGCCGGAAAAAGGAGTCTTTCAACCACCATTTTAGTTGAACTGGACATTAACTATAACTGTCCTGTACCGCAGTATGACCATTAAACCTGTCTGACCCACAGATTAAAAAGTACTGGGAAAAGGAGTCTTTGAACCACCATTTTAGTTGAACTGGACATTGACTATCCCTGTCCTGGGCCACAGCATGAGCCCCAAACCTGTATGACCCCCAGATTAAAAAGTGCCGGAAAAAGGAGTCTTTTAACCACCATTTTAGTTGAACTGGACATTGACTATACCTGTCCTGGACCGCAGTATGACCATTAAACCTGTCTGGTCCCCAAATTAAAAAGTCCCGGGAAAAGGAGTCTTTTAACCACCATTTTAGTTGAACTGGACATTAACTATAACTGTCCTGTACCGCAGTATGACCATTAAACCTGTCTGACCCACAGATTAAAAAGTACTGGGAAAAGGAGTCTTTCAACCACCATTTTAGTTGAACTGGACATTGACTATACCTGTTCTGTACCACAGTATGACCATTAAACCTGTCTGACCCACAGATTAAAAAGTGCAAGAAAAAGGAGTCTTTGAACCACCATTTTAGTTGAACTGGACATTAACTATATCTGTCCTGTACCGCAGTATGACCATTAAACCTGTCTGACCCACAGATTAAAAAGTGCTGGGAAAAGGAGTCTTTCAACCACCATTTTAGTTGAACTGGACATTGACTATACCTGTCCTGGACCGCAGTATGACCATTAAACCTGTCTGACCCCCAAATTAAAAAGTGCCGGGAAAAGGAGTCTTTGAACCACCATTTTAGTTGAACTGGACATTAACTATATCTGTCCTGTACCTCAGAATGACCATTAAACCTGTCTGACCCACAGATTAAAAAGTGCCGGAAATAGGAGTCTTTCAACCACCATTTTAGTTTCACTGGACATTGACTATACCTGTCCTGGGCCACAGCATGAGCCCTAAACCTGTTTGACCCACAGATCACAAAGTGGCACTATGCTATTTTGTACAGTGACTCTCATTTAGTATATTTTTTGGTAACTGACATTTGTTTACAGAATTTATTTAGGGAAGTTTTATTTATAGTTTTACATTATTACCATTTTGCTTTTTTTTCAAGTGTGATAACATACAACATACACCCCTCCCTGCAGTTTTTAAAGGTATTTTTTACATGTGTAGATGTGTTAATTCATCCGCACACCCCATAAGTAATACAAATGTCCTAATCATCCCCAAAACACTTCTTAGTTGAGAAGACATTTGCCCTCCTGGCTTCTGAGACTGATTCAGCCAATCAATTCAATGGTTTCATTTTTCCTCCAAATCCTTCTTCATTGATTAGGGACAGATTCCCTGGAGATCAAATGATGCGACCCCATAGTGACTCCAGAAAATTTTAAGCCTCAAATTGTGCAATTTGTGTCCAGCCCTGGACCCCTTTTTGACACTACTTAACCTCACAGAAATCACCTTTTTCAAAATCTGATTTTTTAGAGAAATTTGAAGCTCTCCTGATTGCCCCTAATGGTGAGAGCCAGTGCTGCCGTCAGCCATCTGTTAACACGGAGGTCCAGCTGCCAGACTTACAGTGGGTGCGGTGAGAGACCAGGCTAGCGTCTGTCATCTATTAACACGCAGGTTCAGCAGCCAGGGCCGGAGTTACAGTGGGTGCGGTGAGAGCCCAGGCTGGCGTCCGTCATCTATTAACACGGTAAAAATGCCCTTATGACGCAGCAACGAAAACAGTCGTGCTGAAGCAGAGTGCGGAAGTGGAAGTGTGAGGTAAGACCTCCAGCCTTCCTCAGTACACAGTCAAGACCTGGGTAGCGCTTGCCCCTCCGTATGAGTGCGGACCAATTGAGCTTCACTTGGAAATACTGGTGGTTAACGCTCCTGTTCCACCCAGGTGCCCTTTTTCTTGGCATTCTTTTTCTCATTTTACTCAACGTGCTGGAGGAAATGGTCTCTGTACTTTGTTCTCTGTCCGTGCTCCATACTCCATGTCCTCTGAATAACCTACATCTGGTCAAGTTTTCCTGTACCTCCCTTGTACAATTCAGAGGAATTTTTTTACCAGCTATTTTGTACATGCAAGTTTTTTAGTAGTTTAATTCTAGAAAACACATTTTTAAAATAGGATGGAATCCCACCATGTCTTTGTTTCTCTTTTTTAATTGTATTAAATGGGTTGTCTCAATACAGGGATTGATAGCTATGTTAAAGATCTTGCAAAAAACAAGTCATTTTGCAATATGTGTCTATTAACAGTGTCCTACCACTCCCTGTTTCTGACAGCACCATCACCCTTGAGCCACTCTTGACAATTGTGAAGAACAAATGTCTGTTAGAAACAACATTTTTTTTATAATAGGACCTGTAGTATAGCTGCATGTCACAGTAAAATGCCCCCAAAAATTCAAAACATGACCCTTGAGCCACTTTTGACAATTGTGAAGAACAAATGTCTGTTAGAAAAAATTTTTTTTAATAATAGGACCTGTAGTATTGCTGCATTTCAAAGCAGCATGACCAAAAAAATTATAAAAATGACTTCTAAGCCACTGTTAAAAATTGTGAGGGAGAAATGCCACTTAAAAGCCACATTTCTGTTCCAAAGGACCATGATTATTGCTGTATCTCACAGCAACATGAACCCAAAAAATTATAAATATGACTTCTCAGCCACTATTAAAAATTGTGATGGAGATATGCCACGTAGAAGCCACATTTCTGTTCCAAAGGAACATAATTATAGCTGTATCTCACAGCAAAATGACCTCAAAACCATTGACAATGCGAAAACTTCTAAAGATAAAGGGCGACATGTATGAACGGGCTTTACGCCTGTTTTCTGGCGTACACTGCGCCTCCCAGCCCGAATCCCGCTGTCGGACGCAGCGTTCGCCACTTTCGGCTGCGGTCCGCATGAAGGGGCGGGCAGTGGGCGGGCAGTGGGCACGGTGGGGCGCGGTGTAGGCGTTCCGGGGCGGGATGCGGCGCGCTCGTATAGTCCGAGGCATGTACCATCGCGGCTCGCCAAATCGCGACGCTTGGCAGCTCCGACAGGCAGACCAGGTTTTTTTTGGTCTAAGTCCTCCGGCGGCGGCGAAGTGAAGCAGGATCCGAACATGCGAGGAAGCGGATTGAAGATCGCGACAGAAGTCTCGGCGCTCCGCTCCGACAAGCAGACTTGGTCGAAATGCTCCAGCGGAGGCGAAGTGAAGCAAGAACGGAACATGCGAGGAAGCAGATCGAAGATCGCGACAGAAATCTGGGCGCTCCGCTCCGTGCAGCAGGAGTATGAATAGGAAAAAATTGCCTTTATAAAGGCGGAAAACAGTGTCAGAAGAGAGCTGCACGTAAAAAATACACATAAAAAAAAAAACATCACTTTTCCAAACTCTAGAACGGCGCAATATCAACAAATATGATATTGCAAATTGCTGGGAAAGACAGTCATTCAACATCTGAAACCTATTCTCATTGGTCGGCTGAAACCAGCCAATCAGAATCGGAGCCAATCAGAATCGAACCATTAAAAGCTATGGGGAAGAATTGACCAATCAAAATCCCCGGCGGGATAATTCAAAATACAGTAAAAATGCTGAAAAGAGCTGATTGGCTGAGCTAGCGGGGTCTCGGCTGTATATAAAAGGAATACTAATATGTGGCTAACGAAATAAAAATTTGAAATCAAGAAAATCATGCTTATTTCTTTATTTTCGCTGCACCCATACTATTGATCCTTGGCTAACGAAAATAAAGAAATAAACATGATTTTATGGTCTTTTTTTTTTTTTCGTTAGCCACATATTAGTATTCCTTTTATATACACATCGGCACAACTTCTGTAGTGTTATAATTTGATTTCAGCCATGTACACTTTTATACCAGATTGCATTAGAAAACCCATAGGAGCGTCGCTCGCTCTCCCATTGGTCCAAATTACGGCGCCTCTTTTAAATTTCGAGTCCCCATAGAACTCTATGAGAAAGCAGCCCGCGCTCTGATTGGCTAAGCTGGACGAGCCCCCGCTGCTTCAACCAATCAGCTCGTTTCTGCCTTTTTACTGTATTTTGAACTGTCCCGCCTTTGAATATGATTGGTCCATTTTTCTCCAAAGGATAGAATGGGCCACTGTCGCTCCTATTCTGATTGGTCAATTCTCCTCCATAGGATATAATGGGACTTTGTCGCTCCTATTCTGATTGGCTGGTTTATGGCGACCAATGAGAATAGCTTTACAAATTTGAATTACTGTCATTACCGGCAATACTCTCTATGGCAATTCCCTTGTAGCGCCGGTCTCGGCGACAAACGGTTGTGGGGGTTTTTAACTGCTTTAATTTTCAAAAAGTGTTGGTTTTATCGAGAATTTTTTAACTTAAAAAAATAATTTGTGTTAATACTTCATGCCCCCCGGAGTTTGGTGCGCTATTTTTCCCTGGTAAATGGGAGAAGAAGCTCGCGCTCTTTGGTGAGCTAGCCGAGACCCGCTAGTCACCAATCACTCTTTTCGCATTTTTACTGTTTTTTGGAATTATCCCCCCTGGTTCTTTTGGGTTTAAATTTCCCCCATGGCTGAATGGGACTTTTGTGCTCGTATTTGATTGGTTTTAAACTTTCCAAGCCTTAAAGGGGACTTTGTCGTCCATTTGTTTGGGTTGAGATACCCAAGCCCCCGTTATCCAGCCAATAGTTTTGCAGCCTTTTTACTGTATTTTGAACTGCCCCGCCGTGGATTTGATTGTCCAAACTCCCTAAATAGGCTAGAATGGGATTTTGTCGTCCTTTTTGATTGGGGTTTATGCCGAAAATGGAATGGCTTCAGGATTGAATTACTGTTTTTCCCCCGGCAATTTCCAATATCTATTTCTTGTTTGTGCGTTCTCGATTTTGGGGAAAGTTTTTTATTTTTAAAAAGTGTTTTTGTACATTCAGCTCCTTTCGGGACATGTTTTCGCCTTTATAAAGGCGTTTTTTTTTCGGGAATAAAACCCCTTTTGACGGAGCGGAGCGCCGGACTTCTGTCGCGATTTCGATTTTGCTTCCTGCATGTTCGCCCTGTTCACTTGCCCTGCCGGAGCATTTAGCCCCCAAAAAATGAAAAAAAGTTTAAAAGGCGTTTTTGTTTATTCCCACGACATTGGAATGATTTTCCCATCCCCCCGTTCGCATCGGAACAGTTTCAGCGCAGCCCGACACGCCTAATCCCGCATCCCCCCCCCACACAGGGAGGGGGCGGATTTTCCCCAGTATGAGTGCACTTTTTGGGGCGAAGATAGGTGCAGCGCCCCACAGCGCCCTTTTCCCCCCCACTTCGCCTCATACGCGGCGAGGCGCGGCGCTTTTTAAAAGTGTATGAGCGCCCCCCGGCCGGCATAAAAACGGCGCAGATTTCCGCCGGAAAACTGGGAAAAAGGCGCCTCGACCCCGGGGGGATTTATAAAGTGGGCCCAAAATGGAATTGAATACGGTTTTTGTCTGAAAATTGCTGTCTTTTTTTTTTTTTTTTTCGTCTCCTCACAGCAAAACCAGAAAAAAAACTGTTGGGAAAGAGAAAAAAAAAATTGCAGTAAGAAATGACATTTTAAAAAAAAATTTCAAGGGCCATTTCTGTTTTAAAAGGAAAGTGAAGTGACCGGCAACTAATCGGTGACCTCGGCAATTGGGGGCCCACATCATCAAGATCCATCCTGATTCATCTTGATGAAATTTTAAAAGGGGTCCACATTAAATTTTTGGAAAACGGATGCTTTGTCTGTAAGATCCCCCAGCTGTGTGAGGTCCGCCAGATATGCGCTTAAAAGGGTGGGGAGGGCTGGGCCATTGTCCATTTTTGGGTACCCAAAAAAGTCTATTTGGGGCCGGAACACATCCAAAAACTGGTTTGAATGCAGTAGTCGTGACCATGACTTAAGTGGTCTTGTGTGTTGGATGGTGCCCCGCATTTCATGTTGGTGAGGTGGTAAATAAAAATTGCCAGAGGTCACCCCCCTTTGGCTTTGCCCCCTTTTCCCGGCTGCTGCTGCCGCTAGGCTACTTGGCACTTACTGCTGTCCGTCGCTGATGTTGTTACCCTGACATTTTGGGGGTGAAGCAGACGCAACAGATGTCTCGTTATAAATCAGCAAGGTCTCCCTTTTACATTTTACTTTATTTGGGTGGGTGGAAGGGAAAATGCTGATTTTGTTTTAAATCGAGGATCCGGAGGGTGGCCACCCCGTAATGGGTTTTTTTTTCATTTGTGGCTTATGGAGGACTGTTGGGGGAAATGGAGATCAACCTTTGTGAGAGATGGAGCCCTTTATTTCCCAAGCCTCTGGGTGAGGGGCACTTGCAAATGATCTTCCCCCTCTTCCCCTCCGCTCAAATTCGCGCCCAACCTCTTTTCCAAAGGCAGGGCGTCGGTAAAAAGTCGGTGTTTGGGAAACCTCCCCTCCCCCTCGCTTCCCTGGCACAGCTTAACACAGCCAAAATTGCCCCAGATGTGCACTGGGTGGTTGCCCCCCTTGCACTAGCCCTGGCCTGAACCCCGCCTAATGAAGACCGTAAAATTGAGTTGTCGGGCTTTTTGGGGAAACATGGGGGAAAGGCCCGTGTCCCCATCTGTGTCCGTCTCCTCCTCCTCGCGGCGGGACCTTGTTGTTTTTGAGTGCCCAAAGATCGTTCCAGAACAAGATACCCCAATGCTCATGTGACAAGGGATGTCCGCACCCAAAAATTTTGGTGGCTTCTCAAAAAGGAAAAGGGTGGTGAGAGACTTTCACCTGCCCCACTTCGGGGCCAAAACCACGGGGGTCCGCACCGCTGCTTGTCAGGCCAGTGTCACTTCTTTTGGTAATGGGATTGCGCTGTGCCCAAACGCTGAAGCATGTGGGGGGTGGAATTCCGGTTTGCCACGTCAAAAAGGACAGTTGAGTGGAGGCGAGCGGCGCAACGCAGGGTGCGCGGCGGAAGTGCGGACTAGACCCCGAGCCTTCTCAGCGGGAGCCAGCCCGGGAGTCTTCAGAAATTTTGGACGACAAATTTATGTGCAGGAAAGGGATGTGCTCCGCCCCGATCTTAAGGCGGCCAGAGATTTCCCCCGGGTTATCGCCCAAACCCCCTTTCCCCTGGAAAAGGCTTTGCACCCACCCAGTGCTCGGTCTCGTTGCGGAACCCGTCCACGGGCTCCTGCCTTGTGTGTGGAGGGGTCCCCAAGACAGATTAATTCAACAGGCCCTGGTTTCTCTGGGCACGTGATGCCCCAAAGGGCCTGGGTGAAAGACCCCTGCCCCTTTCCCCTGCGTTTTGAAGAGCGGCGCGGCCTAAAGCCCCCATCCCCCCCAGCGACATCCACCCGTCCCCCCAGTGAGTGTCACAGAGATATAGGGGTTTTCCCGTGTTTACTGCCCCATGTGTCGGGGGGTCAGATGGATTTTTTGGGCCCAAAAGATGCGATAATGCGCTTAAATTTTAGATGACAGTGGTGGCCGGGGCAGGGACGGCTTTTCTGGCAAAGAAATCCCTGCTCGGATCTGGTATTGGGGGGGGGGGCGGCAAGGCCATGACTGGTGAAACCCATCGTACCCCCCAACGGAAAGGCAAATTTCCCAAAGGGCCCAAAACCCGGGCCCAATCCCGACATTCGGCTTTTGGCTTTGGGATGGTTTGGATTAAGTTTTTCTATGCCCCCAAACCGGGGGACAAAAGGCTGGTGCTAGGGGCCCGCTGTACAGGTTTGTGGGTCGTAAAACTGGGGGAAAGGAAAAGGGGTAGGAGGGCTCTGGTGGTGTGATGGTACGGGCACGGGGAGGCGAAGGAGTGACCCCTGATCAGAATCTGAGAGCAGGGCAGCTGAGGTTACCTTGGGTGGTGGCGGAGGGGAGGGAGGGGGAAACGGGGGGGTTTTGTGACAGTGGTTGGGGGCCCCGGGCGTCGGTCGGCCTTTTTTGGCAAGTTTTTGCCTCCTTTTAAAACTCAGATTCGCGCATGTGATAGACATTTTGGTGGTGGTTAAACCCTAAGGTTTTTGCTCTACTTATGCGTTTACGCAAAAGGGATATGAATGCTGGGTGAATAGAGGCTTGCTAAGAAGGGGGTTGAGAGGTCCTGGACCTTTTTGCAGCGTAAACGGGGGGGTGGGGGTTTCCCCCTGGTGGGGGCGGAAATTTTATCAGGACTTCTGCGACGCCCTCTCCCTTTTTGAGGCGGGGGCCCGTACTGACACTACCCATGCCCCTCGTCCATATAAGTCTCGCAAGCAAAATTTTGCTGAAAAGACCACGTTGGATCCCCCAATGTCGTATATCATCATCCCAAAACAGGGGACTTCGCGTCCCGACATTTTTGCATCCAGGAGGGGGGGCACAAGCAAAAGGGATGCAAGGGTTGCCGACCCCCCCGGGATTTTTTGGCGATTTTTCCGGGGTTCCCTTTCCTCCCTGATGGCTCAGTACTGGGCGTAAAAAGCAGAGAAAATCATCCTCTTTTGGCCCCTTGATTTTTTTAACATGGCCCCTTTTGACCCCAAAAACCCCATTTTGTCATCAAAGGGGTCTTCGAAAATGAATTTTTCCACATGGTGGGGGTACCGAGTTGACTTTTGGATTTTTTCATGTTGGGGAGGATGGCGGATTTGTTTTCTGAATGCCGCATTTTGGCCGTGAGGGAGGACGGGGGAGGTAAGCTGCTGGACAGGGTTTCATTAACCCCTGAAGAAAGATTTGGGGACGCTGTTCTTATGGATTCACAGTGCCCCGACCCAGCGATGAAGGGGCCCGACGTCCTCAACTGCAATCCCCTGGCTGCGTTTTGTGCCAGCAATGGAAGGGCACCCCTTTCTCGTACCCTACCTCCTGTCCCAACCCCCCCTTTGCTCCTTACCAAAAAAATGAAATTTTGGTCCATGTTCAGAAAGAAAAAATTTGGGAAAGGGATGGAAAAGAGTTTTGGAAAGTCTCTTAGTAAAAGACGGCAAATCACAGTATTCTCAAATCCCTCAAATCAAAACAAAATTTTTGGATTTTAAATTTAAATGCAAGGGGCTTCTTTTCAACAAAGCTGGCCTGCCCAAAGTGAAAAAAAAAAAAAAAAAACCTGTCTGAAATGTAACGGAAATAAAAAGGTATTTTTGGCCCTTCAAATTCACCTGTGGTGATACAAAATTGCTGTATTAAATTTAACTGCAAAGTAGCTCTACAACAAAAAATTTTACTGACCAAAAATGAAAAAAAAAAAAAAACCTTCTGAAATGTATACGGGTAAAAAAAAGGGATTTTTTTGGCATATCAGACACCTGTGGTGACTACAAAATTGGGATTCAAATTTAATACAAGGTGGCTCTTCAAAAAATGGGCTGGGGGGGGGGCCCCCAAAATGAAAAAAAAAAAAAAAACCTATCTGAAAAGTAACGGGGTAATAAAAGGTATTTTTTGCACCTATCAATTCACCCTGTGGTGACTCAAAATTTTTTGTATTCAAAATTTTTAAATGCAAATAGATCTTAACAAAGCTTGATGACCCAAAAAATGAAAAAAAAAAACCTGTCGAAATTTACAGATAATAAAAAGGATTTTTTTCACCTATCAACACCTGTGGTGCTACAAAGTTGTGGATTCAAATTTAATGCAAGGTGGCTCTATCAAAACAGTGGCTGCGCCAAAGTGAAAAAAACACTATTTGAAATGTAACGGGATGAAAAAGGTATTTTCTTTTTTTCACCTATCAATTCACCTTGGTGCTCAAAAAGGCTATATTCAAATTTAACTGCAAAAGGATCTATCAACAAAGTTTTTTCTGCCCAAAAATGAAAAAAACACCTGTCTGAAATGTTAACGGTAATAAAAGTATTTTGGCACCTACAGTAAAACCAGTGGTGACTAAAAAAATACTGTATTAAAATTTAAATGCAAAGGAGATCTATCAACAAGCTTTACTGCCCAAAAATGCAAAAACACCTGTTGAAATGTATAAGATAATAAAAAATATTTTTTGGACCCCAAAATACACCGTGGTGACTACAAAGTTTGTATTCAATTTAAAAAGAAGGTGGCTTTTCAACAAAAATGGGACTGGGCAAAATTTAAAAAGAAACCTTCTGAAATGTAAATGATAAAAAAGTGAGTTTTGCAAACCCACAGAAAAAGACCTGCGTTTTAAATAGAAAAGATCGATCCCAAATAAGGGGAATGCAATGTTAAACAAAGTTTTGGCTGTTAATATCCAGACTTTATAGAGCTTGTTGGTTCGCCGGCTCCCCCCCCCCCCCGCTCCCCTTCGTGATTTACAGCGGTAGTGCTCCTTTAAAATTCTCTGCCTAACTACCAAAAATCTGCAAATTTGATCAACAAACTTCAAAGGGTCACAGCTAAAAGAGAGCTGTCTCTGGAAAAAATAGAATAATTTCGCTGAGCTTTTTTGCGGCTTTTTGGACAGAGGCAGAGGCCGTCCAAAACTGCACAGACCTGACACACACTGATCGGAACAGGAAGGGCTGTTTTATGTAAAGAGGTCATGGTTTTTTCCCCACCAATCGCAACCATAAAAACCCCCAGTCATGAGTCGCCCCAACATCTCCCCCTGCTCTTTCTGCAGCTGATTTGGGGCCGCCAAAATAAAGGGAAGCGCCGAAAATGGCACGATTTTGATATTATCACAGATTTTAACCTAAATATCGCTGATCAAAAAAATCCGTCAACAAAATTTTCCGTCCCGATTTCAACTTGTCGATAAAAATCGCTCAACATCGTACACATCTCTACTCACCTGTCTTGGCTGCAGTCCACATTCCTGCTCCAGCTCGCACCCGTCCGCTCTAGCTGCCTGCATGCATGTGTGCCCTCTAGGGTGTGTATGGCAGTGCATGAGTATTTAAAGAGACAGTACGCAATTACCTGCCAATTAATCTGTGACTCTGTTTGCAGATAAGTAACTTCCTGCCTTTGCACCTGGTCAATTCATTGGTGTTCATCCTAGAAGCCCGACCCCTGTTTGCTGTTTTCTTGCTGATTTAACACTTGAGTCACCTGTATACCCGCATTAACCCTGCACTATTCAGCGCACCTGTATCCTGCTGTACCAATCTGCTACTGCCCGCTGTTATCTGCTGCTGTACCAAGTTTGATATCTGTCTGGGACTGTGTTACCAGTCTACAGCTACAATTGCTGTGACCCTGAATGAAGATGTCTCTGCTCCTCATCTGACCACACTGGTCATTCTCAGTTTTGATTCTGGCACTAAGGGCCACATGTATGAAACGATTTTGGTCTAAAACTCACTTTTTCCCCTATGGGTTTCATAGGTCCGCTGCCTTGGAATAACCTTTGACTCCAATCTGGCCTCTCAAACCGCACATCAAAATCCTTACCCTTGCACAAAAATGCTTGTCCATGCTCTCATCATCTCACGCCTAGACTATAGCAACATCCTTCTCTGTGGCCTCCCATCTGGCACCCTCGCTGCCCTTTAATCCATCCTTCTGCTGTCCATCTGATTTACTCCTCTGCCTCTC
The DNA here is from genome assembly GCA_025379985.1 of Phyllomedusa bahiana. Taxonomy (NCBI): domain Eukaryota; kingdom Metazoa; phylum Chordata; class Amphibia; order Anura; family Hylidae; genus Phyllomedusa; species Phyllomedusa bahiana. The sequence continues at coordinate 15,645 of JAODAL010033252.1, read as the reverse complement.
CCCTCTGCCAATCTCTTCACTGGCTGCCCATTGCCCACACTGGACTTATGTGGCCGTGAGATGTAGTTGCCACATTTCCAGTCCGCTAAACAGACAGATTTTGCAGCATCTGTTCCAGGACATGAAGCAGTGGAATGACATTGTTCATCCCATAGTCATGGTGACTGACAAATAATGTGGCCTCCTAAAAGAGCCTGAGCAAACAGTGGGTGTCATGCATGAGCTGCCACTGGCTGACATAAAAATTACACAGTGGAGTATGCCTGTCCACTTGCATTATCAAGAAATCATTAATGGCCTTTCTCTGTTCATAGATTTCTCTCTGTTTTGCTCTGTTTTTCTCTGTTGATAGATTTCTCTCTGTTTTGATCTGTTGTTCTCTGTTAATAGTCCCTCTGTACTTTTAAGCTCAAGGAAGGTGGTGTAGGAATGGCTGAAGTGCATGCAAAGTTTCCTGGCCATTTTTAGAACATCTTGCAGATGGGTGGAAAATGTGAGCAACCGATTGACAACCAAATTAAACACCATGGCATTCTCTGAATGGTGCAGAGTCCACCACTTGAAAAGTGAAGGTTTGCAGTAACACCAACTTGGACAGGAGCAAGATCAGCTTCTGCGCCGTAGGATGGCTGGACGCATACTGCTGTCTCTTGGCAATCGCCTCGGTGAAAGACTGCTGGCGCCATGAGTGGCGAGGAGCAGGAGCATCTCGACATGTAGATGATGGGAAAGATAGACAAATCCCTTCGGAAGAGGTAGTGGAGTCTTGACTACCTGAAATGGGATTTGTTCCACTGCGTGCTGCTGCGGCAGGATGGACCAACACATCTGAGACATGTTTCTCCCAGGCCACTGGATGGTGACGCTGCATATGTTGACGCAGGGCCGTGGTGCCAACGTTAGGCCACGCTTCACTTTCTGCCCACAGATTCTATATATACCCATGTTCGCCTCCTCTGGTGTCTTGGCAAAAAACTGCCACACTGCCGAGTAAGTGATTTTACCACCAAATCTCCGCACTGACTGACTGCTACCGTTGCTGCCTTAGTGATCCCCTACACCGCTACTGTCTTGGATCATAATAAAAGGTTGTCTACGCAGTTGACATTTGACACCCCCCTTGTACTTCTGCCACCCTGTTGACTCTGAGCCACACTACCAACTTGCCGGCTGTGCCACTGCCTGACGTTCCAGCTGCCGCCCCCTTCTCCTGATGATAATGTTGAAGCCCTTGCTTCACACGTCTCCCAAGTGTGATTGACTACATCGATTAGTGTTTGCCTGTCACTGCTGTACTCCTCAATGGTCTCATGGTACAGAGCCTGACCGCTCATAACATAGCTCCCCATGCCACTCTCCACATCGCTACTTGCCCACCTACTGCAAGAAGCAGCGGAGGTCTACCCCACCTCTTTGCTGCCCAGGAGCTGCTGACTGTCCTCAAGTAGTTCATCGTTTCTGGAGAGTGGGGCAGAGTCCACAGCACATAGTAGTTCTCTGGCTGTAGGAACCAAACGGGACAGTGGCGGGTTGAGGACAAGTGAGGGCCCCTGACCTGTTCCCGGGCCATGACAACTAAGGGTTGTGTCTGACGAACGCACCGACTCTTGGCCGGGTTGTCAGATGTCATCTGGGAGAAAATGGATGACCTAGTCAACCATTCAAGAACAGTTGGCTTGGTGGTCAACACCCGCTGCTAGATGAAACCGGTAGCTCTGGCCTCACCAAGTGACCCCTGCTGTGATGTCCCCTTACTGTGCTGCCCAGAGAAGTGAAGTGTGAAGCGATTCTAAGAGCGTGCCATACTAAAACACAGCATTGTTTCAATACCAAACCACGCTCCCTGTGCATATTTGAACATGGCACAATGTTCTACAACACCATACAGGCTCTCTGCAGCCAGGAGATAGCTGTTTTTTAATGCGACTCGCTGCAAATAGATGCTGGTCGAAATTATTTTTTGCAAAAAATTTGACGAATCGGCTGAATCTAATTTTTTAGAAATTCGCTCATCTCTAGTCATTGTCCATTTGGAAGATCCATTTCCACCCAAGCTTTAACTTCCTGGCTGATGTCTTGAGATGCTGCTTCATTATTGCATATAATCTTTTTCCTCATGATGTCTTCTATTTTGTGAAGTGTACCAGTCCCTCCTGCAGCAAAAGACCCCACAACATGATGCTGCCATCCCCATGTTGCACAGTTGGGATGGGGCTCTAGGCATCCAAGCTTCTGCCTTTTTCCTCCAAACGTAATGATAGTCATTATGGCCAAACAGTTCAATTTTAGTTTTGTGAGGCCACAGGACATGTCTCCAAAAATGCAGGTCTTTGTTCCTGTGTGCATAGAAACTATATTGTAATGCAGATCAGGTATCCTAAATGCATATAAAGTGGTTAATGACATCTATTGTACTACAGTAAAACAGTCAGTCATTGGGTTTCATCATAATTTGTATAAACTCCTCTATGCTTTACACTGCTGTACCCTATCAACAGTAAGGAATATTGCCCCAAAAAGGGCGGCCCTGCCTCTTGGTGGCTCACCCTGTATGTTCCCTAAGCTTTATCATAGATACATGTCAATCAAGAACGCACATTGAAACAGTACTGTCATCCTTACTGCCCTTGTGTCATGTACCCAAATGTAGATAAATTAGATTATCATCCAGTCAATTGACTATTTCGGCCTGATAGACCAAATATGTCATATATACCAATAGGAACAACCTAATGCGCATGTGAAAACAGTCACTTGTCAGCTCACTGATATATGAGATTAATAGTACCTTGTTTAACGGCTTGCAAAGCACGGAGACTCCCAGTCAGCTTCAGCTCGGGAGAGCAGCAGGATACAGGCATAAAATGATATACTCTAGCTTGCTTAGAAGTAGCATTAAGCAGATGATCCGCAGCTTATACTTTTAAAATAAAAAAAAATTTATTAATATTCCATTAAAAATGTGATAATACAGAGTAGGAGAGTTGTAATACAGCACCAGTGCTACAGATTGCACACGCGTTTCGATAATACATAGTCTTAATCATTGTGCCCATGGTTCACTGCAAAAGACCAACCCCTTATAAAGGCGTAGTCCCGCAGAGTTAACCATTGGATTACCAGTACGTATCAATTTTGTTTTTTACAATATATGCATTCAATATATGTTTTAAAAACAAAAAAAGAAAAGATAAAGAAGCACTTTTTATTGGTATAGCAGATCATGACGTACATTTAGGCCCGCTGGTTGTCGAGTCCCTAATACAAATATCCATTTTGCCTCTCTGGCTAATAACTTATATTTTAAATTGCCACCTCTAATGGATTGTGTAACTTTTTCAATACCTATCACTTTCATGTGGGTAGTGTCGCTGCCATGTTTTTCTATGAAATGTTTAGCTACAGATGACATACCAGATTTCCACTCATGCTTATGGGATTCAGAAATATGTAGTCTGATGCGGATTTTTAAATGAGAACTTGTACGGGCCAATGTTTGTAAGTTGCATTTTATGCATGTAATCTGATATACAACATATTTTGTGTAGCAATTGATATATTTACAAATTTGATATTGATTCTTTGTAACAGAAGATAAAAATGTAACAGTAGTTTGCATATATTTGCAACATATACAAATGTTGTGACCACACCTATGGTTGCCTTGGGCAGAAAGCCAATTTTTTTTTTTTTTCTTTTTTGTTTTGGTCAGAAAGAAATAGACTTGGAGAAAAGATGGATCCAATAGTAGGACCTCGTTTGGATACAAAATTTATACCATCTCTGAGTATAGTAGACAAATTTTGATGCCATGGAGAATGGTAAGTTTTTTTGATGATATCAACAATTTTTATTATATTGCAGTGAATACTGGTAGAGAAAGTAGTTTTGCACATTTTGTTTTGTGTTGAAAGTTTTTTTATTTTTCTTTGAATTAAATAATTGCTCACGTGATATTTTTTTCTACTTTATTTTTTGCTATGTAAAGTATTCAGTGCTATATCCTTTTCTTCAATCGTAACGTGCTTGTTTTTCTTGATTTTAGGAATTCTGCTGCAGTAGTAGTATTTCTTTTAGTTCTAATGTATTCCCCTACTGGTATGTTATTAATGACATGTGGTGGATGACATGAAGTAGCCAACAGCATAGAATTCAATGCTGTAGGTTTATGATAGGGTACTACTGTAACAGTTTTATGAGTAGAAATTGTGAGCGTTATATCTAGGAAGTCAATTTCTTGTGATTGAATTTATGTGTAAAATGCAAGTTGAAAAGAATTCTTGTTAATGTAGTGAACAAAATTATTGATATCTTGTACCGGACCTTCCCATATCAGGAGGAGGTCGTCAAGAAAAAACCCATACCACCTGATATGGGAAGAAAAAGGATTATCATCAGTAAATAAGTATTGGCTTTCCCAGATGCACATATAGATATTAGCTAGAGAGGGCGAAAATTTCACCCCCATAGAGGCACCTGTTGTCTGTAAATAAAAAAATATTATCAAACATGAAATAATGTGCTGTAAAAGGATTGTGTGGGAATAATCAAAAATTCTTTTACTGGGTCGGTATAAGTGACTATAGCGATCCAGAAAAATTTTGAGGGCATGAAAGAAGTGTCATGAATCATAGACGGATAAAGACTTTCCCAAAGTCACAAGATTAAAAATACAGAGCAAGGATTCCAGATTTGATTTTTTAGGATTTCTGATGGTATGGGCAGTATCTTTTAGATAGCTGGGTATAATGGGGACAAGTGGTTGGAGATACGAGTCCACCCAAGCTCCTAACTGTTCAGTTAAAGACCCTATTCCTGCTACAATAGGTCGCAGGGGAGGTGGGAAAAAATTTTTATGTATTTTTGGTACAGTATACACAATGGGGTATTATGGGGAAAATCAACATAGAGGCTCTCAGCCAATTTAGCTGTGATAGCTCCCAAGTTGACTCCACAGGCCAATACTTTTTTTAATGGCTATTTTGAAAATCCGATGTGGGTCCTTATCAAGAACACGATAGGTGGTTTGTTCATTTAGCATTTCTAGAGTTAATTTTTTATATAAACCAGAGTCCAGTATAGTGATGGCCCCACCCTTATCAGCTTTCTTAATAGTAATTTGTTTTTTATTTTGTAACAAATGTAGAGCTTTCCTTTCTTTCAAAGTAAGATTATTATGCAAATATTTACTTTTCTTGTTGATTTTGTTGTTGAGTAGGGTGAGGTTTAAGTTCTACTGATTCCCGAAAGAATCACAAACCATTGGTCTTGACATAAGTGGGTAAAAAGAGGGATTAGGAACATGAAATGCTTTGTCTTGTATGTCCACAATGTCCAATCCTGATTCAGGTGTAAGTTTCCCGTAGTGTAGTAATGGCTTGCATTTCTTCAAAAGTTAGGTACGTTTGTGTCCATAGTATTCGCAGATTCTCTTGACTGTTGTTTTTATTTTTTTTCTTTTTGAGACAGAAAAATGGTTTTTAACAGTGAGATTTCTTATGAACTTATTTACTCAAGGAGAGTTTTGTAAATATCAAAAGTATTCAATTTGGGAAAGAAGCCTAGGCCTTTTGCTAGGAGTGAGATTTCTGCTTCAGATAGAATGGTAGCTGAGAGATTCAAAAAACCCGGGGCCTCTTTGTTCGATGTGGGCGCAATTCCGAAAGTATTGTAGATCTTCTATGTTTGCGCCCAAACTCTTTTGTGTTGGGAGCAACTTGTTCCCATAAAAAAGGTTGCCCATTAGATGTCATTCTTTGTTGGGTGTAGTTCACATCAGTTGCGTTTTTTCTTTTATCTTGTCTGCGGTTTTGCGCTGGCGTTGTTGAGGTATTTTGCACCAATTCTTCTAGTGTCGAATTTGAGGACTGGTCTAAAGACGTGTCAATGTCGGAAAAGCTGATATGCCTTCTTTTACCAGCACTATCTGTATTAGATTGTTTTTTTAGTATAGGCTTGATGTTTCTGAATTAATTTTTCCAAGTATAGATATTCCCAGTTTCGTAATCTCGCAGATCTCTATCAAATTTGGCTTTTTTAATATCCATTACTTGCTGTTCTACCTTTTTATTATTATTGGACATTTTTTCACACATAATTGTGTATATAGGTTGATCTTCGAATTTCTTGATAGATGTTTCTAGGACAAGGATTTCTTGTTTGATGTAATTTAATTTTTCTTGCTCATATTGGATGATGAGTTCCATTAATTTGAAGGAGCAACTTGAAAGAATGTTATTCCATTTTAAGTCCTCTGTATATTGTGAGGTTACATTTTTGCGCAGGTGGCAATTTAAAATATAAGTTATTAGCCAGAGAGGCAAAATGGATATTTGTATTAGGTACTCAACAACCAGCGGGCCTAAATGTACATCATGATCTGCTATACCAATACTAAGTGCTTCTTTCTCTTTTCTTTTTTTGTTTTTAATCATATATTGAATGCATATATTGTAAAAAAAAACATATTGATACGTACTGGTAATCCAATGGTTAACTCTGCGGGACTACGCCTTTATAAGGGGATGGTCTTGTGCAGTGAACCATGGGCACAATGATTAAGACTATGTATTAGTCGAAACGCGTCGTGCAATCTGTAGCACTGGTGCTGTATTACAACTCTCCTACCCTGTATTATCACATTTTTAATGGAATATTAATAATTTTTTTTATTTTAAAAGTATAAGCTGCGGATCATCTGCTTAATGCTACTTCTAAGCAAGCTGGAGTATGTCATTTAATAGGAACAACCTAGGTACCAAAATACAGGTGAATATATGTAACAATGGATAAAGAAACCCCTTAAAATACTTATCCATAAATTATAAGAAGCATCCAAAATAGAGGATCTCATTTAAACCATCAGGTTTTAATGTCTTCAATCTATAGGTCCACTCCGTCTCCTTACATAACAGTTTTTTTTTTTTTTTTATCTAGATCCTCCTTTCTAGAAGTCATATTGATTTTTTGATACAAACAAAAGACAGATCTGTATACACCCCTCCATGTTCTTGCCATATGTGTCTTGCTAGTAGTGTAATACACTACGTGGAAATTCCTAAAGAAGCATTTATGCTATCTATCATACATGATAGATAGCATAAATGCTTCTTTAGGGATTTCCACGTAGTGTATTGCCCTTTTTGCAGGAGTGTGCCGCTGGCGGCGGTCTGTGTGTGTACATGTATAATTACATGTGTGCCGCAGCCCTGCCAGTGGCACCCAGGTTTGCATACGTTTTTTCAGAAATGTTTTTTGTGTGCAGAAACATACGTTATACTTGGTGTACATTGATTTTAACCTATATGGGAAGGAAGGGGTGCTTCCATTTTGGGTTTCTGTCCCCGCCCACTCTCACAGGCTGTCATAAGAAGGGCAGCTTGCAGGTTGGGTGTTTTTTATTTTTTCTCTCTGAATAATGGAGGTCGGTTGACCCAGTGAGAGGCCAGATTGGCTCGATTGAGAGGTAAAGATAGCATAGGACTGCCCGATTTTGAGATCACGTTGAAAGTCGTGGGCAGCTTAAACATCTTTTGATCAAAATATGTGAACCGAGAGTCTCAATGTTTGCTAGTAGTGTGTCACGGTGGTGTCTGATGTCACCAATACACTCCCCAATCCTTACCTTAAAGGGGTTTTGCCACGATGTAATGTTGACGTGGGATCCTCCAAAATGGGTTTTTAATCACTTTTCTAAATATATGTGATTACAAAAATTGCAGTCTGAGAGAACTACAGGCTGCCTTACATGCCCTTGGTTACTTCAAAGCTTCTTTTAGATATGACCTGACAAGAGCTGCTGTCTGCTGGCCGGGCTTGCGCAGATCACACTTCTTATCTGATGAGACTGAGCTGCAGAAGTTTTTAAGGCACTGGGTAGCAATATGTTTTCTTTTGTATACAGAATAAACTAGTTGTAGAGTGATTAGATCCCTGCTTTATCTGATGCAGAGAACATGAAGAAGCTTTCAAGCTGCTGTGTAGAAAAGCTGTTGTCTTTTGTACACAGAAGACACAAGTTATAGTTTGATTATTTGAGTGAACATGTCACAGGATCCCTTATGCAGCTTTGTGCTCTGGCTGTGTGCGTCTCTCTCTCTTTCAGCTCCGTGGCTTGTTTACATTAGCTTCTTAGCAGATAAGGCTCCTCCTGACAGTGCAGTCTGAGGCTGTCTTGCTGTATTGAGAATCCACTCTTGTACTTTTTATTATTTCACTTAAGTTTTGAGACGCTCCCTTGGAGTCCTCACTCCTCACTGGCCCCCACCCTCTCTCCCCTGCAGCTTCATGACTCAGAGTGATTTGTTGACATTCTGCCTGTGCTAAGCAGAGAGGTAAGAATCTTTTTCTCGGCAAATCCCCTTTAATCTGTCTAATAGTCTTACTTGAATGCTGCTTTTAGCAGGTGCAAGTACATAGGTAGACTACTCCCTTTGTTTGACAGTTCATAAAGTCCCGAATTTCAAAAACTTGTCCGGTGATTTGGCTTCTAAATTCTCTTGTTTTTTGCACAAAGGGACCAGCTACGCATCTACCACATCTATGCATCCCCAATGGCTTTCTTTCTAACCAGGATTGTTCTCTCGTTGTTGGAGTGTTATGACTATGCACTAACCTATCATGAATGGACCTCTCTTTCCTATAGGTTATTAAAGGTCTAGATGGCCACAGATCTTCCAAATTCTTGTGTGAACGCAGGATATGCCAATGTCTCCATAGAAAAATGCCTTTTGGTATCTGGAAATTGCACCCAAGGATGATTCAGACTTATTCAAGTCCACAATTCTCTTCCTGATATCTTGGCTGATTTCTTTAGATGTTCCCATGATGTAACACACAGAAGCAGTGTGTTTCTAGTGTGCAATTAAATACATTCACAGGTGTGTCTCTAATTAACTCAGATGTTGCCAATAAATCTTCCAAAGACATGACATCATCATATGGGCTGTCTCAAATTGTTTAAAGGCATAGTAATCCTAGCGTATGTAAACTTTTGACTTTGCAGAAAGTAATAAAAATGCCTTAAAAAAATCTCTTGGCAAATGTAAATAATTTGGATAACCCTAATTGACCTAAATCAGGTAAGGTTCATACTGATTTCATGTTAGTGAGAAAATCATGCATATGTGTCCTTTTATATAGTTTATGTAACTTCTGGTTTCAACAGTAAACCCAAAAAAATAATTGGTACAGCCACTGCCATAATAAATAAATCTTTTGATGTCAGGGGGATTCAGCAGTTTTAAGGAATGTCTTTTGGCACCGCTATAGTTGGGAAGAGGGTTTGTGCTCACTGCTTCAACACTATGTTAAGATTAGAGCTGTAACTAACAGCTCTGTTACTAGAGCAACTTATGACCATGGTAGGGATTGGAGGAAGTTGTATTCTGAACCCTGTAGCAATTTAATTGCTGCAATATCCAAGGGGAATTTCCCATCCAGTTTAGTCACTGGTTTTCCAGTGACACAATCTAAAGCTGGGATAACCTTCTACAATCAGCTTTGGGGACCTGTAATGGATCACTGTTTGTTCAGGAAGCCTGCTGTTAGGGCACAATACAGCAGCTTGCATGAAAATGACATGCCATCAGCGTAAAATAATATTACAAAAATGTTATCCTGAATTTGTGAATAAAATAAAAATATCTAGATCTAAGACTTTCTTTATTGCCCATACCAATCAATTAGAGCTCCCCTTTCATTTTTTCAGAGCACTATATGAAATTAAAGGGGAGCTTTGTTTGGTTGCTATGATAATAAAGGAATTCTTAGGCCTTGTCCCCACGGCATGGGTTTTCAGCCAGTTTTACAGATGGTTTTCGGTTTTGAAAACCGTCTGCAAGCTGGCTGACAAACTTTACAATGGATGTCTATGGACATGTTCACTCTTCCGCCCGGTTTTCGGGTGGAATATGAACATTTCTATGAGAAGGGGGAGGGCTTTTCTCTGCTAATCGCAGCTGAAAACAGTACAAATACCGACTGGTATTTGTCCTGTGCCGTGGGGACACACCCTTAGACCTAGACAGTTTTCATAAATGTTTTCTTTAGTTTAAAAAGGTTTTTTTTTTATTTGTCTTTGATTCTTTTTTTATAAGGGAAAAAACTACATATATTTAATATCCATGCAACTGTAAAATTCTAAGGGGGATATGTATGAACGGGGCAGCGACAGAAGACTGGTGAATTTTCAGCCAGACATCATGTGTAGCCCGGTTCGCAATAGTTTTAAATCTCCCGGACACCAATATTAGGCGCATTGCAGAGCGCAAGTGACAATGCACCTGATTTTAGGGGCGTGCAGGAGGCGGGGCTAACTAGAACCGTACAAAGCTACACATTTATAGCTTCGCTACGACATTTCTAGGCACATTACTGATGGAACAGAACAACCACTTTCAAAGTGGTATACCTGAGCCAGAAATGTCGTCAGTGCTAGAATGCCCCTGATTTATGACTCGCTATAGAGCGGGATCATAAATCAGGCATATTCTAGGCTATTATTATGCACATGCAATTTGATGTTTACACGCCAAATTTTATACCTGCCACCCTAAAGGTTAATTTAGCAGGTTATTCAGTGTCAAATGGGAATATCATAAACAAAAAAATAAAAAAATGCAGAAAATGCTTTTTTAATATTCACAATTCTAAAAAACAAAAATATTCCACAATAACTGATATGTATGCTCAAACTGTGTCAGAAAATATATGATTGCTCGAGGTTAAGATGAGGCTTCAAACAGCTGTGCCACTGTATGTGTGAATGCTGCACTATTTTTTCCACTTTAACGACAGACACCACAGTGGAATCGTTATTTGGAGCTTAATAAGTGGTAAAATGGGGCAATGTAAGTTGGAAGTTGTAAGTCGGGGACTGCCTGAAAAATAATTTAGTGGTGGAAAAATAAATCTTCTAAAAAAGAAAATAGGTTAATCAGTTATGAGGTGGGCGGGGTCCCTCAGGTGGGGGTCTTGAATAAAAATTGACTCTTTTCATGACTTTTTCTGTCTAAAAAACTAGTTTTGGATTAAAACAAAAAAGCTACGCATTTTCGGAATAAGGGAAAAGCATGGAAAAAGCAGGGGTGCACTAGTGTATGTTTTTCAGCAGGGTGGATAAACTAGTGACGGTTCTCTTTAATAGAGAGATTTTTTTCCCCCCTCAATTAAAAAAAAAAAAAATATTATAATATTATATATTTTATAAAATTTATAATATTTTAAAAATTATATATATATATATATTATATTTTGTGTGTGTTCTGTGTGTGTGTATGGGGTGTGTGTGTGTGTGTGTGTGTGTGTTCAGAAAAAAAGTTTGGGAACCCCCTCTCTTTCCAAAGATTTCTGTATTTTCATGATATAAAAAGTAGATTCACACTGAAGGTCAAAACTATAAATTAAACATGGGGAATTATTTTTTTACAAAAAAGTGTGAAACAATGAAAATATGTTTATTCTGGGTTTTAAATAGCCCACTTTTGCTTTGTTTATGCTTTGCCCTCTTGGCTTTCTTTGATGGCTTCAAGAGGTATCACCTGAAATGGTTTTACTTAAGGTGTGCCCTGTCGGGGTTTTAAAAAGGGGGATTTCTTGCCTTATAAATGGGGTTGGGCCCATCAGTTGGTTTTTCAGAAGTCAGGTGGATACAAGGATAGTTATGATGGACTGTTAGAATTTTTTTTTTTATGCCCAAGGGAAAAAAGAGCTAAGTAAGAAAAACGAGTCCCCATCTTTTTAAAAAATAAAGGTCAGTCCCCAAAAAATTGTCACAATACAAGTTCCAGCTTACTTGTCTATTGTTAAATGAGTTCGCTCCATAATAACGTCAGAATGTCACTAGCCTTCCACTGCCCATGGAGTCTTCCAGCTGGCACAGCACAGCAGCTATTTTTTACTTTTATCTCACCCACTGGTCCTATACTGAGAAGCTCTGGCTTCAGGCCGGTACAACAGCTATCCTTCACACCGATCTTGTGCTGTGATCCCTGGCACAGCAGGTCTGTTCTTACTGCTACCAACAAATTCCAGTTGTTATAAAAAGGGAACTATATTGGATGTTCTGATAAAAAAACATCCAACCTCAGGGTTTAAATGAAGTGGTTGAAAATTGATGCTAAACATACCCTAATGTACTCAAAGGGGTAGGGGTCTATTATCACATAAATTGATAATGTACGCAGCCAGAACACATAAATAAAGCAAATGTCATTGGATATTAACAGTTTTTTTTTTTTTTTGTCCCCAGCCCATTTTTATATTCACGTAGGCTAATTTTTCATGGAAAAATCAATATGTTTCACACTGTCCAATAAACTAAACCCTTTTGGGGGTTTTCTTTGTTTTATATAAAGCACATTCATCATTAGTTTCAACGATTTGGAAAAAAAAATTAAAAAAAAACCCAATGCAAACATCTAAAATGTTTTACAAAGCTACTGTACCGTCATCTAAGTGATACAAGTCTAATACCTTATTCCGGATCACTCACCTTTTTAAAAAAATATGTTTGTCTTTTGTGGGAAATTTTACGCATTTGGTGCGTTCTTTGCAGTCACAATATTGTGTCTTTTTTTATCACTATTCTTTTCTGAATACAAAAATTTTTGTCTGTTAAAAGGATCTTATCAGCCGTCCCCATGAGAGCTTTAACCCTTTCTTAACTTATACATAACTCTTCCCCCTTAATTTACAATGCTTCACCCCTAGTGTTGAGGATTGTTGACTATCGACATGGGCGTAGCGTAGTCGGCCCCATCGATAAGGTTTTTTGATAGTCGATGTCGATCTCCGATCCCTTTTAAAATCTATGGGAGAGCAAAACACCCTTTTTCTTACCCAAACGGGCGGGGAAGCTGGAATTTTAAAAGCCACAAAAGTCAAATGGGTACCTGCTCATTTAGGCACAAACTTAGGCTATAAAAGCCAGAAAAAAAATCCCACCCCTTCACTTCCCTGTTTGTACCAAGTGACCCCAAAACCCCGCATTCCCCCCCAAAATTTTAAAAAAATGCCGAAAGGGAGTATTATTTGAACCATCATTTTTACTTGTATGGACATTGAATTCCCTGTCCTGGAATGCAGCATGACCTAAAAACTGCAATGCCCACAGTTAAAAAGGTGCCGAAAGAAAGTAGTCTTTGAACCACCATTTTAGTTGAACTGGACATTGGCAAACCCTGTCCTGGACCGCAGCATGGGACCCTTAAACCTGTTGACCCACAGATAAAAAGTGCCGGAAAAAGGAGTCATTCAACCACCATTTTAGTGAAAACTGGACATTGACTATACTGTCTGGACCGCAGTATTGGACCATTAAACTGTCTGACCACAGAATTAAAAAAAGTGCCGGAACAAGGAGACTTTCAACCACCATTTTAGTTGAACTGGACATCTGACTTATACCTGTGGGACGCAGTATGACCTTAAAACCTGGTCTGACCCCAGATTAAAAAAGTGCGGAAAAAGGTGGCCTTTCAACCACCATTTTAGTTGATCTGGACATTGACTATACCTGTCTGGGACCGCAGTTGATGACATTCAACCTGTCTGCCCCCAGATTAAAAAGTGCCGAAAAAGAGTAGCAGTCTTTCAACCACCATTTAGTTGAACTGGACATTACAAACCCTGTCCTGGGACCGCAGCATGACCCCTTAAAACCTGTCTGACCACAGATTAAAAGTGCCGGAAAAAAGGAGTCTTTCAACCACATTTTAGTTGAACTGACATGGACTATACTGTCTGGACCGCAGTATGACCATTAAACCTGTCTGACCCCCAGATTAAAAAGTGCCGGGAAAAGGAAAAGGAGACTTTCAACCACCATTGTAGTTGAAACTGGACATGACTATACCTGTCCTGGACCGCAGTGATGGGACCCATTAAACCTGTCTGACCCAGTTAAAAAAGTGCCGGAAAAAAGGAGCCTTTCAAAAACCACCATTTTAGTTGATTGGACATTGGACCTCTACCTGTCTGGACCGAGTATGGACCATTAAACCTGTCTGACCCCCAGATTTAAAAATGTGCCCGGGAAAAGGAGACTTTCAACCACCAATTTTAGTTGCACTGGACATTGACTATACCTGTCCTGGACGCAGTCTGACCATTAAACTGCTGACCCCAAGATTTAAAAAGTGCCGGGAAAAAGGGGGTCTTTCAAACACCATTTTAGTGATTTATCTGGACATTGACTTATACTGTCCTGGGACCGCAGTATGACATTACCTGTCTGACCCCAGATTAAAAGAGTCCGGAAAAAGGGGTCTTTCAACGACCATTTTAGTTGAACTGGGACATTGGACTATACCTGTCCTGTGCCACAGCATGGACCAGGGCCGGAGTTTTACAGTTTGGTAGCGGTGAGAGCCCAGGCTGGCGTCGTTCATCTATTAAACACGCAGGTAAAAAATGGCCTGATGGACGCAGCAACAAAAAACTGTCGTGTGAAGAGGAGTGCGGAAGCGGAAGTGTGAGAAACTCCAGCCTCCTCAGTTACACAGTCAAGACCTGGGTAGCACTTGCCCCTCCGTGATAGAGTGTGACCAATTGAGCGTCCTGGAAAATACTGGTGGTTAAACGCTCCTGTGTTACACCAGGTGCCCTTTTTTTGGCATTCTTTTTTCATTTTACTCAACGTGCTGGAGGTAAATGGTCTCTGTACTTTGTTCTCTGTCCGTTGCTCCAACTGACTGTCCTTGAATAACCTACAATCTGGTCAAGTTTTCCTGTACCTACCTTGTACCAAGTCAGAGGAATTTTTTTTAACAGTATTTTGTACATGCAAGTTTTTTAGTAGTTTAATTTCTAAAAAAACCAATTTTAAAATAGGAGGAGCCCCAACCATTTTTTGTTTCTTTTTTTTTTTAATTATTTTTAAATGGGTTTTTCCAATACAGGGATTGTTTGTATTTTTAAAGATCTTGCAAAAAAAAGTCATTTTGCAATATGGCCCCAATTAAAAAGTTTCCTCCCTTTTCCCTGTTTCTGACAGCAAAATAAACCTTGGCCCCTTTTTGAAAATTTGTAAAGGAACAAATGTCTGTTAGAAAAAAAATTTTTTTTTATAATGGGGAACCTGTAGAATGCTGAATGTCACAGCAAAAATCCCCCCAAAAAATTCAAAACATGCCCCCTTGGCCACTTGGAAAATTTGTGAAGAACAAATGTCTGTTAGAAAAATTTTTTTTTTTATAATGGGGCCCTGTAGTTTCTGCATGTAACAGAAAAATGCCCCCAAAAATTAAAAAGCATAAACCCTTGACCCAAATTTTGAAAATTTTTTGGAAGAACAATTGCCCTTTTAAAACCCTTTTTTTTAAATGGCCCTGGTATTGTTTGCATTTCCCCGGCAAATGCCCAAAAAAATTTAAAAAATGATTTTTAGCCCCTTTTAAAATTTGGGGGGGGAAAATGTTTTAGAAAAAACATTTTTTTTGGAAACCTATTATAGCTTTTCACGCAAATGCCCCAAAAAATTTTAAATTTGACCCAGGCCACTTTTAAAAATTGTAAAGGAAAAAAGGGAAAAAAACCCTTTTTAAATGGAAAAATTTTAAAGTTTTGGAAGGTGGAAAATAAAAAAAGGGTTTTTTTTAAAAAAAGGGGGGAGTTTTTAAAAACCCCCAATTTTTTCCAAAAGGC
>JAODAL010033251.1:0-45814 GCA_025379985.1 Phyllomedusa bahiana | reverse complement strand
TGTGATTCCAAACACATATATGTATGTAAAAATATCAAATCTATTATCTTTATTTTTCCAATTTTTATAATAATAGTTATGATATACATAATGTGTGGTATCCATATCCAAATATTTAAAAAAAGACTTATTATCTGTGTAATACATATTTTAAATTAGATATTTTACACACTTTTTACTTAGATAGGGATACACACACACACATTTGGGTGGAAATTTGACAAATAAATAATTTTTAATAATTTTTCAATCAATATATATATATAAAAATATATATATATATTTACCAAAATTATTATTTTTGTAAAACCAGAATAATGACGAGAAAATTTTTTTTAAGGGGCATTTCTATTACATACACTAGGTTTATTATGCCTTTAAACAATTTGGGACAGCCCATATGATAATGTATTTTTTTTGCAAGTTTCGAGGGGTTTATTAAACAACATTGATGAATTAATTGAGACAATCTTTGGATGTTTTTTAACACACCAGAAACACACCCCCTTCTGTGGTAAACCACAGGGAAAAAGTCTAAAAAAATCACCCAAAAAATTAGGAAGAGAATGGGGACTTGCACAAGTCTGGATCATCCTTGAGTGAATTCCAGATCCCTAAGGGTGCCTCTTTCATCTGTACAAACAATTTAGCAAGTACAACAAGATGGGAATGTCCACCATTTACGAGGAAGGCGACAGATTTGTTTAGAAGGGCCAGGCTTTTTCCGACAGAACCCCAAAAAAAAAGCAAAAAATTTGGAAAAGGGAAGGGGGAAAGGGGAAAACATTAAAAAGACGATCAAAGGGTAAAAAACAAAATTTTCCAAAGAAAGACCAAAAAAATTTTTTAAAACTTTTTAATTCAACCAAAAAACCACTTTTTAAAACCCCTTTCTAAAAAAAAAAAAATAAACCATTTCCCTTTAAAAAAAAAAACAAAAAAAACACCCCCCACAAACCACAAAAACCCCCCACCAAAAAAAACCCCACAAAAAAACACCAAAAAAAAAAAAAAAACCAAACCACCCCCCCCACCCCAAAAAAAACAAACCCCCCAAAACAAAACCCAAAAAATTCCCAAAAAAACAAACCCAAAAAACCAACAATTTTTTATCCAAAAAACCCTATTTTCCAACTTTTTAAAAAAAACCTTTTAAAACCCCCAACTTTAACAAGGGTTTGGGGATAAACCCAAAAAACTTTCAAAAATGGAAATTTGTGGAAGGTACCAAAACTTTGCCCCAAGTATAAATTTAAAGGGGCAATGCTACCAGATACTAATTAAATGTATGTAAACTTTTGACTTTACAGAAAGTAATAAAAATGCCTTAAAAATTTTTTATTCTCATTATTTGGCTTTTGAGAAAAATAAAAATTTGATAATCCAAAATTGACCTAAAACAGCTAAGGTTTATTCTTTTTTCATGTCAGATAGTAAAAAACAGCAATTGATTTTTTAAAGTTATTTTAACTTCTGTTTTTTCAACTACATATCTTAATATTTTCCCAAATTCTACTATATATTCATAAGTAGGGGTACACCTAACATTTGGTAAATATTGTATTATGTCTTTTCATGGACACACTGAAAAAAGATATTTTGTCTTTTTAAAGTATCAGTGACTGCTTTTTTAAAAATGTAAATTGGGGTTTCCCCAAAAAACCCCAACACAACCCTCAATTCTAAACCACTGGCAACAAAAATGGTACCCCCAAGTGAAAAAGGTAAATTTGGCCAAAATTTTCAATATTTTTTTTGGGGCCCCATTTGTTTTTTCCCCACTGCCTTAAAAGGGGTTACTCCTACATGGATTGCTTTTTAGTTAAAGATCTTGCAAAAACAGTCACTTTTTAATATATGTCCATTAAAAGTGGCCTACCTATTTTGGATATCTCCTCTTGTATGGGGGTGCATCCTCCCCATGTCGCTTGCTACAACCGTTAGTCTCTTTTGATAGGCTGCACACTGGTTTCTATAGCAAACCGGCTTCTACTGCGCCAGAAAGCCAGAAACACGCCCCGAATTCCCAAAAGGGAAAACCCAAAAAAACAACAGAGGTAAATAATCAAGATGAACAACCCTTAACTCTTGGCAGGATTCCAGGGTTTACGGTTGCCAGGGAACCTCTTCACGCTCCAAAAAGACATCATGACGACGCTGGGGGCCTTGCGCGCCCGCCTTCTGTTTGAGGGTGCCCCAAAAATGCCAAAGGGGTTTGACCTGGGAAAAATGCTTGGGCAGTCCCAGCACCTTTATCGTCATTTTTTTTTAGTAAAGCCGTGGCACTTAGAGTGGTTTGAGGGCGTTATCATGTTGGAATACGATTGTGACCCAGTTTCTGAAAAGGTTACTCTGCTTCATATTCCCCGTACATTGGGGATTCATGGTTCCCCCAATAAACTGTGCTCCCCCAGCTGGAAACACTGAGCAGCCCCAAACCAGACACTCCTAATCCATGCTTGACTGTACAAGACCCCAATTGTTTTGTCTCACCTGTGCTGCACACACGCTTGACACCATCTAACCAAATAAGATTTTTTTTTGGTCTCATCAGAAAACAGGAAAAGATTCGAATAACCCAAATGAAATTTTGGGTCGGGTTTGTCTTCACCCAAACGCGGGTTTTCCCTTTTGCATAACTCAAAAAGTTTCCTTCGGGCATAGGTCTAAGCACTAAACAGGCTAACTAACCCCCCCTTTAAACCCCTTTTGCAGCAATACCATCACCACCTTTAAAATCTATTTTTAAAAGACAACCCCTGGATAGGGAACACTGAAAAGTGCCCCTCAACTTCGGGGCCGACAGTGGAAAGGGCCCTGTTAAGTGGAACCTGTCTTGCTACACCGCTATAGGGTTTTTGGGCCCAACCACTGCACCTCATTTTTCAGGGGTTTGGGCCCAATCCCTTTTTTTGCCCAAAGGGCCCTTTTTATATTTGAGCAACAATTCTATTTTCCCGATCATCAGAGAGGTAGTGGGACGGTTTTCCCTTACATAAATGCCATTTACCCTAGGTTTTCCTAGCAAACCTAAACAAGAGCAACATCCTTCCTCGCCTCTTTGCCTTACTTCTCAAGTGCATCCAAGTCCATCTTCTTCACCCAGGCAGAGCCACACAAACCATCGTTCAATATGAATAGTAAAAAGATAAAATCTCATAAGAACAGGGCTGCCTTTATTACATTGATCCTTTGTGGCAGTTTACGCAGTCAGTGGTGGCATTACTTCAAAGACTACTATCCGGTCTGGCAAGTTGACATGGTCTACAATTCTTCAAAGAGAGCTGAAATACAAGTGTATTCTAACACCTTTCTATTTATATAAATTGATCAACAGTTTCTCCTTAATTTTGATTTTTTAATTACAGTTTACGGCAAAAATTAACTCTTTCCAATCATTTACAGATATGTGTATTGTATTGAGGTACACTTAAAAAGGGAGAAATTTTGTCCTCCCTACATTTGTAAATTTGATGTAGGGAAGCAAAGGAGGCATGTTGTGTAAACTAGAACAATGCGCTAGGCAAAAAGAAAGGAGTAGCCTGTAACTTATTTGTAAAAAACTACACATGTAAAATACCCTCTTTAAGGTTCTATGACATGAAAGAAATTTTAACTATAAAACAATTACATGATATTTGGGGCCAAGGTTGGCAAAAAAAGAATATAAATAATTCTTACGCTCACGCTCTGCTCCAGAGTGTCACGGTGGTCCCGCAGCCCTCGCCCGGGCTGCGGGCGCACATCGTGCTGTCACCCCGTCGGGTCCCGATGAAGGTCCCAGGCGGACAGGGTTTAATAGTCAGTATAAATCCCCAGTTACAAGCTAGGCCCGCAACTTCCCTAGGTCCCTTGATAATCCAAGCGTATTAATCCAGTGGCGTATAAGCTCAACTCCCTCCCACCATGCGGATCCTAATTCTCCATGTATCCTCCTAAAGCCCGTCTTTGTTGAACAGCTTCTCCAGAAAAGTTGTCCCACCCTACTCCTGGATCCCGTAGCCTCCAACCTATTGCGGTCAAAAGAGATCTTGCTATGAGGGTTGATAGGGGTAAACGGCAAATTCTTGGTTGAATTGAGGATTCGTCCGGAGGATAATCTTGGGAGCCTGAGAGAACATCCTGGACCGCGTCACGTGTTGACTTCCTCCGAACCATAAGTAAGGATGGGGCCTAGGGGGGGGGTAACTGTCACGTGGTCCCCACCCCTCGCCCGGCTGCGGCGCAAGTCGTGCTGGCACCGTCTTTCCCCCGCGGCCCCTGCCGACCCGCGTGTTCCGGGTCCCGGCTTCCCCCTTACCTTCCTGCGCTCCTGAGTCCTACGTCCTCCTGGACGGCCGGCGTGCGCGCGTCCCGCGCCTAGCGCGCGCCGCCGCTCACGAGGATTTAAAGGGTCCAGTACGGCCCATTATTGCTTAAGCTGGTAGGTGACCCCTATTAACCTCTTCCTTCCGGTCACCTTTGCCGGATCGTATAGTGCAGTACAGCTTTAGAGAAAGCTTCTTGTGCCTCGTATCTGACTTCCGTGACCGTAACCTCAACGCTCCTGTTTCCTGACCACGAACCATGCCCCGCCTGTCCTACCTCCTGCCTGCCCCTACTCCGCCTACCCTCACGATTCTGTAGCCACGCACTGCCTTGGCTTGCCACCGGCAAGCAAGTCACCCAGTGGACGACCTGGTAGTTTTCTCCGCCGTCAGCAAGTCCATCTCGCTTTGCGGCGGGCTCTGGTGAAAACCGGGTTCTACATAGCTCCGTCCCCGTGGTACGGCTTACACCATCGCTGTGCGGGTGGTCCAGCGGATCCCTACCTGCAATTCGTTTACAGTAAGATCCGGCCATGATCCGCCAAGGTACCTCTGCCCAGTGATCAGATCTCACGGCATAGTGGCTCAGCAGTCTCATCAACTAGCGCAACAAGCCCAGCGAGCCTGAACAGTTGTCCACTAAGATGCAGCAGCTCCTGGCTAACCAACAGCCGCCGACCCTCCTCCTGTGGCGACACCTCCGCCAGCACCCACTTCTCCGCTACGCTTACCACTACGCTGACAAGTTGACGGGGACTCCAAACTGTGCAGGGTATTATTACCCAGAGCTCGAAGCAACGTGAGTTGATGTCCTCAATTTCCCACTGGAACGTTTCCAAGGTGGCCTCGTGGTCATCTGCTGTCCGGGAAGGCTCCTAGCTTGGGCCACCCCTCTTGGTACCGAGGCGATCCCCCCTGGTTAACGACGGACCTACAACCTTTCCTCTCGAGAGTTCCGCAGTGTCTTTGAAGAGCCGGCACGTGGCTTCTCGCGGAGACCGCATCTACTGAACCTTCGCCAGGGTGACTCCTCTGTCGCGACTACGCAGTTTTCGTTTCCGACCCTGGCGTCGAGCAGACCTGGAACGACACCGCCCTATTGCCACCTTTAAAAAGGGCTTGATCCGGCAGAGTAAGGACGCGCCTAGCTGCTAGAGAGATCCCGTCCTCTCTAACGAACTGGTTCACCTATCCGCTCGATCGATGTATCGCTTTCGAGCCGGAGACGACAAAGAACTACTCCAGGAACTGATCTCGCCCACCACGCCGTATGCCCGCCTTGCCCCGGTCTTTCGCAAAGACCCCAGCTTGCCGCTTTCCAACTTCCTACCAGTGAAGAACCCATGCAGTGGGACCGGGCACATTCTGTCTGAACATGGAGCTGTCCCCCTCGGGCAGAGAAATTGTTGCCTTTACTGTCCAGCCCGGATCACTTCCGCACATAGTTGCCCGCTTTTGGCCCACAGCGGCAGGGAAACGCCCGCACCTAGCTATTCGGAGAGCATCCCTGGGTTGACACTTCTCGCCACGTCATTACTATGGAGGTTGAGTTTCTTCGGTTCCGTACTTGCTTTCGGTGCCGCCTTCCATACTCTAGACCGCCGGAACTTTATTCCATGCCACCCGGAGTCCCAGCATCGCCATCCGAGACCCGCTGGAGATGCCGTGTGATATCCTCCGGTGAGTGGCGAGCTACTTAGTAGAGGCATTCGTTACTGACCAAGCCGTTGTCTCTCCGCGTGGGGCCTTACAGCAAGGAGGAGATCACTCTCTACGTCCTCCTCGGGTCACCATCCTCCGCTATCCTCTTGGTCATTCGTGGCTACACGCCATGCCCCGACCCTCGATTGAAAACCGGGGAATTCTACGCTGGGGCTCCGACTGCCAATCGATGTCTCACAGTTGCCGCGGCCCTGTCCGGCCATTTCACCTCTTCAGTCGTACAGGCTCGCCAGTCTACCCCTGTAATACTGGACTACGGGACGTCATTTTCGGAGAAACAGGCCGAATCCCTTCCTCCTCACCGCCCCTATGACGTCCCATTGACCTCCTTCCTGGACCATCCCCTCCTCGGGGTAGAGTTTACCCGTTGTCCATACCAAAAAAAAAAGAGACTCAGGCCATGTCGGACTATATCCGTGAGAACCAGCAAAAGTGCTTTAACGCAAGTCCTCATCTCCCGCCGTAGCCGGGTATTTCTCGTACAAGAAAAGGATGTTTCTCTCCGTCCCTGCAATCGACTACCGGGGGCGCTGAAAACCAGATTACGTGAAAAACCGATTACCCGTTGCGACTAATTACGGAACTCTTTGACCGTCTACTAGGGACCAGGTTCTCTCCAAACTGAGACCTGCGCGTGACATACAATCACATCAGATCCGTGAGGGAGATGAGTGGAAGAACGGCATTCAATACCCGCGAAGGCCATTTTGAATACCTGGTAGATGCATTCGGTCTGTGCAATGCCCCCGCGGTCTTTCAGGCGTTCGTAAACAGACATCTTCAGGGGCGTGCTCTACACGAGTTGGTCATCGAGTATCCTAGACGACATTCTGGATTTCTCTCCTGACCTCCGGACCCATCTAATCACAGGTGCGCCTGTCCTGCAACGCCTTCGCAGCAACCGGCCTGTACCCAGTTAGAGAAGTGCGTGTTCCACCAACCCAGTCTGCCTTCCGCGTTACATTGTATCCGACCGGGCCTGCAAAAGACCCAACTAGCTGTTCGGCGCTATCTTGCAATGGTCCTCGGACCTGTTGGACTTCGAGCCATACAAACGTTTTTGGGCTTATTCCCAATTATTAATCGACAGTTTATAACCCACTTCTCTAACACTGGTGCTCCCAAATTGTGCTCTCACAAAAAAGGCCATTCCCGATATGTTGGCCACCGAGCGGCCAAAGAGCCTTCTCGGATTTGAAGTCTGCCTTTGCTTCTGCAACATTCTTCACGCCCTGAACCTGAGAAGCCTTTCTCTCTGGGAGGTGGATGCCTCTTCGGTGGGGCCGAGCTGATCTTACTCAAAAGGGTCCCAAAGGAGAACCTTCACCTCGGCTTTCTCTCAAGACCTTCTCGTCCGGCAGAGAGGAACTATGCTTATTGGGGACGGGAGAATTGCTCCGCTATCAAATGTCGCCCTTGAAGGAGTGGCGCATCTTCTGGGAGGGAGCTCCGTCAGCCATTCGAGGTGTATAACTGAATCACAAAAAATCTTCAGTACCCTCCAGTCGGCCCCAGCGCCTCAATCCTCGCAAGCCCGGTGTCTCTTTTTTTTTTCCAGATTTGACTTCCGATCCATTTTTCGCCCCAGCCGAGAAGAACATCAGTGGCGGATGCTCTCTCTCGCGCATCGACGTCACTGGAGAGGAGCCGCAGCTCCCAAACACATCATACCTCCGAACGCATGATCCCCACAGCACCTGTCCCTCCTTCGGGCAGATACCTCTGGCAAGACCTACATTCGCAATCGCAGCGCAAGAAAATCCTGAATTGGGGACACTCGCCCTTGGTTGCAGGACAACCGGCCCGTAGATCGTTCCAGTTGATCTCTCGGTCTACTGGTAGGCCAGGACTGGCTAAGATATTAAGTACTTTGTGATAGCCTGTCCTACTTGTGCCCGAATAAGTGCCCCGCCACGGTCCCTCGGGGCTACTGCTTCCCCTGCCCTACGCCCAGTATTCCATGGGTCCCATTGGCGATGGATTTCATCACCGACCTTCCATCCTCTTCGGGCAACACCGGTGATCTGGTCATTACGGATAGGTTTTCGAAAGATGTCGCACTTCGGTCCCACTGTGCCCGTTACCTTCCGCACCAACGTCTGGCCTCCCTGTTCTTAGTCAAAAACATCTTCCGCATGCACGGCTGCCCCAGCACATCGTTTCTGATCGGGGTGCAGGTTTCGTTGACCAAGTTCGGCGCCACACAGCTCACATTGCGTGTGAAGTTAGACTTCGTCTCGACTTACCATCCGCAATCTAGACGGCCAGGTAGAGAGAGTCTACCAGAATTCTGGCAGAGTTTACATACGTCACTTTGTTTCTGCTCGCCAGGATAGTTGGTCCGAGCCTCCTACCCTGGGCCGAAATTCATACACTCACTGGATTCAGTCTCAGCGCATCCGCCTTTTTTATTGTATATGGTCGCATCCCCGCCCTCCTACCTCGAGGTTGCCCTCTGTGGACGCCTTGGTCCACGACCGATCAGGCATCTGGGACAGACTCGTCAGTCTCTGCAGCGTGCTGCCGCCCGTATAAGTTCCAGGCGGACAGGAACAGGAGACCTCTCCAACCTTTATCCGCTGGAAACCAAGTCTGGCTTCCGCAAAATATGTCAGGTTAAAAATCCCCATTACAAGCATGGCCCGCGCTTCCTAGGTCCCATTGAAATCCTGAGCCGTATTAATCCAGTGCTTATAAGCTTCAAACTCCCTCCCACCATGCGGATCCCTAATTCTTCCATGTATCCCACTTAAAGCCCGTCGAGTTGAAAAGCTTCTCCAGAAAATTGTCTCCTCCCTCTCCTGATCCGAGCCTCAACATATAACGGTCAAAGAGATCTTGGCTATAGAGGGTTTTAGGGTGAAACGGCAATTTTGTTGATTGGGAGGGATTCGTTCCGGAGGAGAGAACTTGGAGCCTGAGGAGAACATCCTGGACCGCGGTCTCGTTGACCTTCCCTCCTGAACCAGAAGAAGGAGGGCCTAGGGGGGGGGTTACTTCACGGGAGGTCCCGCAGCCCTCGCCCGCTGCGGGCGAACTCGTGCTGTCACCCGGCGGGTCCCCCCTGCGGCCCCAGCCGAGCCCGCGGGTCGGTCCCGGCTCCCCCTTACCTTCCTGCTCTCCCTGAGTCCTTTCCGTTCCTCCTGACGCCGCGTGCGCGCGCCCTTCGCCTTAGCGCGCGCCACGCCCGCCCTCGAGGATTAAAGGGCCGAGTACGCCCATTAATTGGTTAAGGCTTGCATGTGACCCTATTTACCCATCTTCCTTCCGGTCACCTTTGCAGGATCTTATAGTGCCGTACAGCCATTAGAGAAAAGCTTCTTTTGCATCGTTTTTTGTCTGACTTTCGTGTACCGAAACCACGACGCTCTCTGTTTCCTCCAAGAACCCTTGCCTGCCTTTCCCTGACCGACCTGCCTGATCCCCGACTCCGCCTACGACTCACGATTCTGTACCACGCACTGCCCTTGAGCTTTCCACCGCAAGCACTCACCTGCCATGGGAACACCAGGTAGTTTCCGCCGCACGCAAGTCCATCTCGCTTTGCGGCGGTCTCTGGTGAAAACCGGGTTCTACTTAGACTCCATCCCCTGGTACTGCTTACACCATCGCTTGCGGTGGTCCAACGATCCTCTACCTGCATTCGTGTACACAGAGCTTCCTAGATCAGTTCCTCTTGATCTGGGGTTTCCACCCTGACATGCTGGAAAGGGTCTCGCTCGCTGAAACTAAGTGAATTGGAACGACAACCTACCACTATGTTTGGTATTCGGTCACATAAGTCATAGTTACATAGTTTGTAAGGCTGAAGAAAGACAAACGTCCCCTCAGTCAGACACGAGTCCGAGAGAATGGATCACCAGATGAGGTCCAGTGTGGCAGAGGAGGGGGGGAGCTAGGTAAGAATCATTTTTTTTATAGTTTTTGCCCCCAATAGCCTATGTAAAAAAAAAATTGTGGCAACGCCCTTTAAAAAATATAGCTGCATAGCTTCCAGACATTGGCGCCATTAATTTTCGATGGTTTGTGCCTGGTATTTTAGCTCAGTTGAATTCAAGTAAATATTCATCAATGGGTTGCACAATTTAGTAGTTAAATACCTACTTGGACACAATCAGACACAAATAAAGTGTGTTAATCGAAACATCTATTATGAAAAGACAATCTGGATACTACTCTGAGCATTGTTCATTCTACTTCTATGGTTACAATGGCATGGCCTGATTCTGATGTGGAACCTGTCTTGATAAACTGCTGTATAGGTCTAGGCCACAGTGCTGCACAGCTCAGTTTTAGGTGGTTTGGCAACCTCTGTGTTTAGCTCATCTTTATTTAGAGCAACAATTCTTATTTCATATTCCTCTAGAGAGTTACTTTACCATGAGGATGCTATTTGAACTTCATTTTTAAAACACAACTGTTTCCTCAATTTCACCTGGACACTAACGAGTCACATGACACTGTGGAGAAAAAGTGGCAGATTGGCACAATTTGTCCCTCTTCACTTAGTGTATAGTACTCACTTTTCTGACAAGTGTGTTTAGACATCGATGACCGTGATTGATTTATTTTGAGGCACACCAAATTTACCACTGTTATACAAGCTGTTCATTGACCAACTTTATCTTTTATCAAAGTGTCAAATCTTCAGTTTTGAAAAGATATAGATACAAATATTTACAAAAATATGTGGGATGAACATCACTTTAGTGAGGATACTGTACATGTACGCTATTAGGGTATGGTTTCACATGGACTAAATGCGGTGCGGAATTGGTGGCTGCAATACACACGAAATGCGCCCCCGCAGCTACGTAATACATAGCTCTCATTGAGAGCAATGAGCCCCCAACGTTTTCCCTGGCGTATAGATACGTGCGGGGAAAACATTTGACATGTCCCACTTCTTCCCACCGTTTTACAGTGCCGGGGTTGATGAAAGTCAAATGATAGTCGGCTGTCACATTTTAGAGAAGTATGCGCGGCCACACCCAACGGTGCGTACATACGTGTCCAATAACGCCATCATGAACATACCCGTTAATGTTTTTTACTATTAGATAGTTGAACTAAAGTTAGAAATATGTCTGCAGAAATAATTGCCATCATCTACCAAACCAACCTAATATTCAGTCATCCCCGTTCCTTGACTTGAATACTGGACACAATCTACTGACAAATGTGGTTCTGTTTCAGGGAAGAATTGTGAGACAACACCAATATTATTGATAGGATGCTATGAGCCTGTATGTGGAGCTCAGGATGCATGAACAGGACTAATAACACAAAGTAGATTTTTATATACAAAATGTAGATTTGCCTCTCGTAGCTTAAATGTGATCACTTAAAAAGCTAGACCAATATTATTATATCTCAAATAATTACCGCTATTAAAGCCATCATGAGTCAGGAGAATGGTTTACAAGTGTTTAGTGGGATGCTATACAGCAGACTAAGGGCCACATGTATGAAAACTGTTTAGGTCTAAAACTCACTGTTTTGCCCATAGCTTACTATGAGCAAAACAGTGAGTTTTAGACCTAAACAGTTTTCATACATGTGGCCCTAAATATTAAAAATAAAGAATTCCACTGTTTTTTTTTGTAATACAATAGGGATCGCTCTACTACTTGCAAGATATCTCTCTCTCTCTCTCCTCTATCTCAAAATCAGTCTTTGTAGATTCAATGTCAGTTCCTGTCCTTTCCCATGGACATAACTCCCTTACTCTGCCACAAGTTTATTGTAAATACATTTAAAGAGAGACACCACAACTGGAATATGCTTGAGTTCATACAACAGTTTTAATTATTTATCAACACAAGACATATAAATCATCTCTGCAAATATTTGGTTAGAAAAAAATTCATAAGTGTGGGTAAATATGGAAATTGAAAAAGCAACGTTTCAGGCAGTGCTCAGTCCTATGAAATGTGCACCCATATTGTCATAACCTCTATAGAGTTGTATAACCTGCATTTTGAATTGACAAGTTTTTTGTAGCACTCCTTTGCAAGATTTGTTGCTCTGGGATGGCATGAACCAGCAGCTGTCTGGGTCCCCATTTTGACTTTTGATCCATGTATATCGACAAACACACAGCAGGCTACATCAAGCTATATTTAGCGTTTTACTTTACTTCTTAATAATAGGTGTATATACAACACATTCATTTAGACGAACACCTTTGGCAATGTAATATAGTACAAAAACGGCAGTACTTAGCTGGTATACAAGTCCAGTGCTTCTTAGGGTTAATACTAGTGTTGAGCGATTGGCGTTGCTATCGAATCGAGCCCGATTTTTAGGTCGATAGTCGGACCAGCTATCGATAAGTTTTTCGATAGTGACATCGATTATGAGAGCGTTTTGGATTACCATTAAAGTCAATGGAGAGCAACAACTAACACCTTTTTCATTATACACCCAAACAAGCTGGAGAAGCTGAAATAACATCACAACAGTCACATGGATACGTGCTACCATCTTAGGGCAACACACTTAGTTAATAAAAGTCACAGAACCTTTCATTCACCTGGTGGTGAATATAGAATTGGCTGTTTTTAAGATTGTATGTTGATTGCTGCGTCAATGAAGCCATGCTTGGGTACGCAAAAGTCAAAAACACGTACCTGTTTTGTTTTTCGGTGATTGATACACGGAAATTTTGTGCAACAAAGCCACTGTGTCAGACTACATAGATTGCTGGATTGTAATTTAACTGCAAGTGGAATCTCAAACAGTCACAGGTGTA
This sequence comes from Phyllomedusa bahiana, assembly GCA_025379985.1. Classification (NCBI taxonomy): domain Eukaryota; kingdom Metazoa; phylum Chordata; class Amphibia; order Anura; family Hylidae; genus Phyllomedusa; species Phyllomedusa bahiana. The sequence goes on along the minus strand of JAODAL010033251.1, from coordinate 33,031 downwards.
ATGGTAAAATTTAAAATAACACATATCTGAAATGTATACTGATAATAAAAGTGGAGTTTTGCAACAAAGAGACGTGCAGTTACTAGAAATGATGTGTATCCAATATAGTTCAGCTGCCCAATATCCAGGAAATATTTCAATAGCAAACTGTTAAAATTAAAGATATTCCACTACAATGTCTACACTAAGTCTTGTTGAACTTTATCCAGTGTTCTTTATAGATAGAGCTTGTCTGTGTTCGCCCGCGGGGCCCCCCCTGCTCCCCCCACCGTGAATTTACAGCGGTAGATGCTGCTTTAAAATTCTCTAGCTAACTACATAAAATCTTCAAATCTCTAATATAACTAAATTGGTAGGATCACAGCTAATAGTAGAGGTTTCTCTGTGCAGAAATAGACTAATTTCGCTGAGCTGTTTGGCCACAGGCAGAGCGCAGGTCCTATCCCTATGAGACGCTGAGAGACACTGAGGCTGAAACAGGAAACTCTGTTCTTTGTAAAACGAGTTCATGTGATTTTTCCAGCCAATCGCAACCATACACATCCCAGTCATGACGTCGCACACACATCTCACCCTGCTCTATTCTGTAATCTGATTTGCTGGCCGCCAAAATTACAGGAAGCGCCAAAAAAGGCGCGATCTTAATAGATGATGCTCAGATTTTAACCTTAATTATCGCATGATCTGGAAATTTCGATCACCATAAAAACCTTGCCGATTTCAACTTTGTCGATAAAAATCGCTCAACACTAGTTAATACCCAAATAAGTCCATTGGAAGCTGATGGTAGTGGAGTGCAGGCTACATGCTGCCAAACAGCGGCGCAACGTTTCGTAATGATTTCCTTCCTTCTTCAAGCATGTGCAGTGGAAGCACCGATCTCTCTTTATACCCTTCTTTAATTATGCAGGTGTATATGCCATTAATCAACCTTTACTAAAACATATCTATTTACACAAATCACAAAATGAAAAAAAGACAAAGAAGGAGACATAAAGAAAAAGGAGAATAGAAACGAAAAACAAAGAAAGGTAAACATATATATACATAAATATTATAAATAACACCGTAAGCTAAAAGACTCGTTCAGACCTTTTGGTACTAATGTATCCATTTTTGAGATCCAATAGGCTTTTCTTTGTAATAATTTTACTCTTGTCTGATTAGAGTCCTGTGCTTGAATCTGTTCTACAACGCACAAGCGTAAATCACAAACACTATGATTCTGTTCGTTAAAGTGTCTAGCCACAGTCGTTTCTCCAAATTTCACAGATATATCCTTTTCTTTTACATCCTTATTATTTTTCAAAACTACGTATGGCAGATTTATGTTCCCCTATTCTTAGCTTAACTGGGCGGCTGGTCTGTCCAATGTAGTATTTACTACATGGACACTTTAACATATATATAACATTACTGCTCGTATAGCTGAAAAAAACTTTTATGGGTATATCATACCCTTGATATGGATGTGAAATGGTAGCGCCTTTTATTATAGCCGAGCAATTGGTACAAGATAGACAAGGATATGTACCACGTCTCCTTGTCCGTAGGAATTGTTGTCTAGTGACTTGAGAGGGACGTAGATCAGAGTGAACAAGGCTGTCACCTAGCGATTTACCACGTTTAAAAATAAAACGTGGTTTTTCTTTAAACATGTGACCAAACTTTGAATCGGCCAGTAGAATATGCCAGTGACGATTTATCTCATTTCTCACTATGTTGGAATGTTTGTCATAATTTGATATAAAATTAAACCTTTGATTGTACTTTTATTTATTTTTCTGTTGCAGAAGTTCCTCTCTATCCTTAGCTTTTATCTCTAAACCCAAAGCAATGAGTTTAGATCTATCATAACCTCGTTTGACAAATTTTTCTATAAGTTCTTGCATTTTTTGATCGTAACTGTCTAAGCTGGAACATATTCGACGTGCTCTAATAAATTGTCCTTTTGGAATACCATAAAATATTTGTGGACCATGATAACTAGAACGATGCAGAATGTTATTACATTCTGTAGGTTTTGAATAAAGTGTGGTTTGGAACCTATTCTCAATGGGATCTTTAATAATTTTAACGTCTAAATATTCGATCTCAACAGTTTGTTTATTGATAGTAAATTCTATTAAGGGATGACAAGTATTTAGATGATTAAGGAACTGGTCTAGTTCTTGTTCAGACCCAGTCCACAGTATGATGATGTCATCGACATAGCGCAGCCATAACTTAATATGCTGAACGTAATGAGATTGATGCACATGATTTTTCTCAATCATCATAAACAAATTAGCTACACTGGGCCTACAGGCGACCCCATCGATGTGCCTTGGATCTGCATGTAATAATCGTCCCCAAATCTAAAATAGTTCTTAAGCAGCACTATGTCTAATAATGTCATCAAAAAGGCAATGTGGGCATTGGATAACGTAACGTCTTCCACTAGGGCTTCTCTCACTGCTTCACTGCCTAGGTCATACGGTACATTTGTATATAACCACTTAATGTCTAAAGTGCACAGGAATGTTACATCATCACTGTGTACAGTATGGATTTTTCAAAGAAATTGAGTAGTGTCCATCAAACATGAAGGCTCTTTTATTATTTTTTTCTGTAAGTAACTATCAATGTATACTGCCAAAGGCTCCAAAACGGAGCCAATGCCAGATACAATTGGTCTGCATGGTGGTGATTGAACATCTTTATGTATCTTAGGCACGAAGTATATGATGGGTGTATGAGGATATGTTACCGTAAGTAAGTTTTTAACATTAGCATCTATGATATTGGATGTCAGTGCTTCTTCTAAAATGAAATCTACTTGTTTCTTGATTTCAATCGTCGGATCTTGTGATAATTTACGGTATACGCTATCATCTTGTAAATGATTATCTGATTTTTGTAAGTAAAAGTTTTTGTCCATGATAACTGTTGCTCCCTCTTTGTCTGCTTTTTTGATTACAATTTCTGTATTTTGAGTTAATTCCTTTAGAGCTTGCGTCTCGGGGGGGAAAGGTTATCATGGACAAACGAAACATTCCACTTTTTTGAAACCTCATTGTTTACTACTTGTATGAACACTTCAAGTGTTGAATTTTGTATAGTGGGATCAAACTGACTTTTTTTTATTTAACCTCTGTGATAATCTCATTTGTTCTGAATTGACTCTACTATCTTTGTTGTAAAACATTTTGAGTCTGATGGAACGACACATTTTGTAAAAGTCAACATTAAACTGAAACAGATCACATTGTTTAACGGGTACATAATTTAGTCCTGTTAATAATTTCTTTTGAATCTGTTAATCCTAGTAAAATATTGCCCGCAAGGGGATTTACTTTTTTCTGATTTTTGAATTTCCCTTTGCTCGACCACATCCACCTGTCCGTGTTTGAACCAGTGCATCTATTTTTGTTTCTTCTTGGGAGCTTGTTTCTTCCAAAAAAGGTTGCGGTCTATTTTTAATGGGATGGTTTTTCACGTGAACTATCTGAGGCAATACTCGATGCCTCGGAGCTCGCATCGTTTCTAAGAAGAAATGATCTGACGTTGTTGACGTTTTTTATATCTTTCTTCTGACCAGTTATAGACTCTATTATGTTGGTAGTCCTTAGTGTCCCGCTCGAATTTTTCCGAAACGTCGCGCCACTGTTTGGCAGCATGTAGCCTGCACTCCACTACCCTCAGCTTCCAATGGACTTATTTGGGTATTAACCCCCAAAGAGGGGTTTACCGCTAAGTACTGCCATTATTTGCAAACTTACATTTCCAAAGGTGTTGCTAAAGAATTTTTGTAATACCCTATTATTAAGAAGTAAAGTAAAATGCTAAATATAGCTTGATGTAGCCTGCTGTGTGTTTTTCAGTATTACTTGGGGAGCACATGCAAGGAGCTCCCGTCTGGGCTATTCACTGAAGGGCAGTTGCATTATCGGGCATATTTGCAGTACAAGTTTGATCCATGTATTCACCCAATTAAATCAACTAAATAATAATTTTCAATTTTATACAGAAATTTAAAAAACCCCCCGCTAACCTGCAGGCTCCATCATCAAAATAGGGTGTCTGTATTTCAATTTACTTCAACCCTGCAGGAATGTTACTGCATTGCTTTCACTTGTTAGGGAAGCTATAAAACTGGCAAAAATCATCATTGTTAGGATGCAAAAAAATCTGAATAAGAAGTGCCGTATTTATAAGAACCATATATTACAGACAGGCACATAGACAACAGTGATCAGCTAGACCGTATGACCAGTAGCAGAAGAGACAATACTTAAGCCCTAAGGCTGTATACATTATTTGTGTCACATAGCTAGGTTTGGCGAGAATGTTTCATGACAGATAGAATATTTATAATGGAGAAAATCTTTTGCTTATTAATGAAATATGTAATATGGTAAAAATTAGGCATATTAAATTTTTTTAAATTGACATGCTGTAGAGAGAGAGGGGGAAGGAAGGAAGGAAGAAAAGAAAGAAAGAAAGAAAGAAACAAACAAAGAAAGAATGAAAGAAACAAAGAAAGAGGGTTATATGATTTGGAGCAGGATTTGTGATTAAAAGGCAGAGTAAATTTTGACCTGACTCTTCAGTAGACACTGAGAGTCCTACTGACATCACATTTCCCTGAATTACTGTGATACAAATTGTCAATCACTGTATGTAAGTGGGGTCTCTCTATCACATTCAGTCTCAGATGGGGTAGCATAAACCATTTGACACCTTTAAAGAGTTTAATAGGACCTTTTTCTCTTAATGTTACATTTCATTGGGCATGAGTGCCCAGTATACTAACAGGCCCCTAAACCAGGCCTGCACAACATACGGTCTGTAAATGATGAAGGGGGCATGGTCTTTGTAAACCCTACCCCAAAACGAATGGTACCATTATTTTGGGGGTGGCAGGGGCATTCCTGGGCAGGCAGAGGGGCGGGCCCAGGCAGTCTGGCCCCACCTCCTGCAATGTTAAATGGAACCTGTCACATAGGTTATGCCTCCCTTGCTGAGGGCAGCACAAGCTAGTGTCAGACGTGCTGTTCCCAGCACTGTGCCCCTTATTCTGTAAGATGCAGCACTTTTAGAGCAGTGTTCCCCAACTCCAGTCCTCAAGGCCCACCAACAGGTCATGTTTTCAGGATCTCCCACAGAATGCACTGACAATTATTACATCACCTGTGCAACATAAGCAAATCACACGTGCAATGCTAACGAAAGCCAGAAAACATGATCTGTTGGTGGGACTTGAGGACTGGAGTTGGAGACCCCTGTTTTAGAGCATTTACCCCACAAATCTTATTCATGAGCAAGTGTTAGCCCCGCCCACCAAAAGCTAGCCCCAGGGCTAGCCTCAGATAGGCGAGGTTTGAAAAAAACTGACTCTTTGAATGACTCTTCTGGCTGAAAACTGCAGATTTGAGCATTAACCCCTTCAAAAACCCGGGGTTTTTTTTTGTGACCGTTCGTTTTTCTCTCCTCGCCTTCTGAAAGCCATAACTTTTTTATTTTTCCACCTACATAGACACATGAGGGCTTTTATTTTGCGGGACAAGATGTACTTTCTAATGTTGTTATTCACTATACTATAGAATATACTGGGAAACCGCAAAAAAATTCCAAGTGGGACAAATTGTGAAAAAAAAACGTATTTTCACCATGTTTCTGGGTGATTTGCTTTTACGGCAATACCAAACATGTAGGATTTCCGCTATGTTTTGGTACCGTAAAAAAATTCCAAACTTTTTCTATTTTTGACATTTGCGGGGGGCGGCAGTTTGTGCGACCAATAACTTTTTCTACTAACACCTACGACGTTCAGTGAGGGTGCATTTTTTGCGGGCTGAAGTGTACTTTTTATCGCTATTTAGTTTAGAATGCTTGCGACTTTTTAAATTATTTTTATTCCATTTTTTGAGTGACGTAAAATGACAAAAAACGCAATTTTGGCGTCTGGCATTTTTTTTCTTCCACGATGTTCAGCGTATGGGATAAATGATGTTTATTTTTATAGATCAGACTTTTTCGACGCGGCGATACCAAATATGTGTAACTTTTTTTATTATTTAAATGATTTTATTTGTAAATGGGGAAAAGGGGGTGATTTGAACTTTTAATATTTTTTTTTTTTTTGTACTTTAAAACTTTATTTATTTATTTTTTTACTGAAAACATTTAGTCCCCCCCTATGTGCTTGACCACTAGGGGCGCGATTGGGTTAATACAACCTAATGCAATGCATAGGCAATGCATTAGGGTGTACAAAGATGGCGGTTTCCCCATTTACCTGTCTGCGACGGAAGTGGGGCAAACGGCAGGGTAAGTGAGGGGAGCCTTCACAAGGCTCCCCACCACCATGCCCATTTCGTCGTTTCGGCGCAGCATAGCTGCGGCCGGTGCCATAAACCCGTACAACGGTTGCGCGGCACCGTCTCGCTTCATTCAGAGCCCGGCCATTTTTTCCCGCGGTGCCCTGTGGGTAAAAACGGCCACGGGGGGGCCCACCCGCAGGCGCTGTTACGCGGGTGTTGTTTGGACACCGCTAACACCCGGGGTTGTGCGGGGGGGTCGCGGACGACCCCCCTGCAAAGCCCCTTAGCGCCCCTGGGACGTACTCAAACGCCCAGGGTCGGAAGGGGTTAAATACACGAAAAGACGCATCTTACAAAAAAGGGGGACACAGGCGGAAACAGCAGTCTGAACTCCCTTTTCGTCCTTAGCAAGTGGGGCATAATCTATTGCAGGTTCTTTTTAATATCCACATAACTATGCAGTCTTTAATTGCTCATTCTTAAAAAAGGAGGCATTCAGTGGGATTGGCCCTTTTGACGTCAACCCCCTAAACTTTTTTCCCCAGCACTCAAGTCTCAGTTTTTATTTAGTGGCTGCATGCAGAATTCTTATAGAAGTCACAACACCCAGTGTTAATTTATTCTCTTTAGTTTCTTCTGCAATATAATGGAATTTTTATTTTTTCTTTGAAGAGGATTTCGGCCATCCCGACGGTTGTTTAAGTAATCTTGTGTTCCCCCGTGAAAAAAAATTTGGAAATCTTCTCTATAATTTTTTTTGTGTTTCCCTGAAAGGATTACTGAATCAGTCAGATGGGTGTTGCCAATTGGGGGAATGTTCCTGCACACACTCTCTGTCGGTGACACATCCTTAGTCGATAACACCATCTGACTTTAAAAGGGGTTGTTCCTTTACAGCTTTTGCCTGTCGTGTCCCCGGGAATTGAAGAGGGGGTGTTCTTGGGCTGCTTTTCTCCCTCCCCCCCCCCATCGAACCCCGGGAAGTAAATTCTATACGGGGGGGGGGTGGGGGGGGGTTTTTCTCTCAGAGTTCACCCTGTGTGTGTGCCTAGGTCTGTTACGGGAGGGTGTTATGAGTGTAGAGGGTCTGTGAATGCGTTATCTAAAGAGCAAGGGGATGCTGTGTTCCTATATCCCCTGCTTGCTTAAAGTCTCCCCTCTCCACAACAAAAGGGGAATGTTATATACCGGGGTTTTCACTAAAACAGGAACATAAAGTATTACTGCCTGACGTACAGTATTAGTATAGTCACAGTTCCAAAACATATCATGATTTAGTAACAACAGGGTCACTGCTGTACATTTCTGTGTAGAGAAACAGAGGAAGCAGGGAAACACACAGGTTAATCCAGGCTGCAAAGACAAGATTCAGATCTCCCTCCCCTCCTTCCATCAGAAGCAAATTTTGTCGGAGGCTCTCTTCTCCGAAAACCTGTTTTCAAAGGTGATGAGTCATTTCAGACCTGACGCCAAGAAAGGATCAACAGGTGGTACTATAGAGATTTGAGAACTGATGTAGTATTACAACAGGCTAGCTCAAAAATCAGTAGACATTTGTAATGAAACATATATTGCAAAGCTGCTTGTTTTTTAAAGATCTTTAAAATTAAAACCAATCATTGTAGCGAGACAACCCCTTTAATAAGTAGTACCTTTCTATAAGGAGTAATAGAGCAACAGTACAACAAAAAGTTTTGATAAGATGCCCCAGAATTGTTATTTCATAGGGAACATCAGACATGTCAGGAGATGTTACAGGTCCTTTTTAAGTCAGTTTATCATGGAGTCGAGTGCTATGTCAGAACTTCTCCTCTTAAGCAGAAGCTGTGTTTCAGAGTGCTGGCATCATCTGTGATAATATCTATTCTGGCATGTACTTTCTACCCTGGAAGGCAAAGATAATTGTTTGTGATCGTTTCCTACCCAATATATTGCTGTTAGTTGGCACTAAAGGCCTATTTGCACTAAATAATTTTTTGAACAACAATGACAGATCAGTAGTTTTGTTAAGTATTCAATGGACCTTTTCCAATACTACAGTTGTTGAGGAGTGTTCTGAGCTGAAGCAGACACAAATTTCCTACTGACGTCTCTCCTGGAGGTCATACACTAGCTTTTGTAGATGGCAATGCTATCATGAGCACCAATTTCATAAATTCATAGGTTACAGCACAACTATGAGTTTACTGTAGATATGCGTTAATTAAAATAAATGATATGTAAAACATATCAAAATATTGCTGTATTTGCTGTCATAGATATCATTTGAAGCTTAAGGACCCATATGCAAAATCTCAGAATCTCTCCCCTAGCATGTGTCTTTTATCGAAATTATATCTTTTTATGCTGAATAGGGTCCTTTGGGCTCCATTTAACCAGGGTCCAGGTGCAATAAATACCTGTAGACCCCACCGCTACATTCCTTGTTGTAACTAACCAGTTGGTCTAAAGCTTTGGTTGGAACACTTTTTCTGGACTTACTAACTTCTAAGAGGCTGGTGCCCTACTTGGTCTCAGTCTGCCATTGCGAAAAAGTACTGATAGCGTCAATGAATTCCATTCTAGGTCACAAGTTATTTTCTTGGTGTGAACATATGTGCCTTTTTTAAGGGCAGTTAAGGTGTATTTCAATGAATAGATAACTGGTGTAATATACAAAACTGATTCTAGGCCCCCAGGATGTCATTGTGTTGCATTTTTAAGCTCCCAAAACGGAGGCAAGCACTGGAAATGGTTTTATTTATCATTGACAAAAAAAAGCACCTTCTTTGGGTTACTGTCACGGATGCCCCTGCGACCCTCGTCCCGGGCGCATCCGTGCCCCGCTGCCCAGCGGCACTGCGACCCGCATATTGGGTTGCAGGCACGCTCGTTCCCCCACCTGTTCCACGAGCTACTTACCCAACCTCGCTCCAGCTGCAGCCTGTGTCCCGTGGCACGCGCGCGCCGGCAGTGTTCAATTTAAAGGGCAAGTGCACCGGTAATTGGCTATTGCCGGTCACTGCCCCTATTTAAGCCTCGAGTGACCTTGCTGGATCTTTAGTGCCCTTAGCCTATTGAGAAAGTGTTCCTAAGCCTTGTTCTGATTACCGTGTACCAAACCGTTTGCCTCCGTCCTTTGACCACGAATCTTGCCGCCTGCCCTGACCTTCTGCCTGTCCACGACTACGAACCATAGCCGCCTGCCCTGACCTTCTGCCTATCCCCGACTATGAGCCTGCCTACCGACTTTGTACCTCGCTACACCTCGGCTGCCTCCGCAAGCAAGTCACGTCAGGGGTAGTGACCTGGTAGACTTCTGCCACAGCAAGTCCATCCCGCTTTGCGGAGGGCTCTGGTGAAAACCGGGACCTACTTAGATTCCGCTCCCTGGCGTGGCTTACGCCATCGCTTGCGGTGGTCCAGAGGATCCACTATCTCCAACCGTGACAGTTACTATATCATATGTCCAGTTATATGTCCAATCTGGTACCACCAAAATTCGGGTAGATAAGAACTGTTGGGCTCTGGTAGTTGCTAATCCTTGTAGTGCCCCAGAGTTTTAAGAAATGCCTTAGTGATCTCCAACAAAAGCTAGGTTAGCAGTGAAAGCATCTGCACTTAGACTTCTGCCAGACTTTTTCTTATACACTTGTTCTATTTCCTTACACCCTAAGCTAATAGAAGGTTTTCTGTAATGCTTGGGTGTTGCAGTAGGGAGAAGCAATACCAGGGCTGTATGTTGTGGAGAGTGTAATAGTTAAGCAGGCAGAGAAGTATTAGGGAAGTATTGGCTGATTTCGTGTCAGGGATCATAATCAATTTTTTTTTTTTTAAAAGGGGCCAATGATGTGGTACAAGATTCAAGGTGACAAGGGCGTAATCAGGGCAATACTAACAGTACTCCAGTCAGGGGCCCTGAAAAAAATTTATCAAAAAGAAGGCTACTGATTAGGTGCAAGACAGAAACCGCTAATAGATGGGGGACCTTTATACTTCAGCCTTATGGGGCCTTGAAATTACTTATGGTAGCCTTGGCAGCAGGTAATGGGTGGAGGGCGCAGATGTGTCAGCTGTATCTGACCCTGAAATTACTTGTGTCAGCCCTGAGAGATTTCATAATGCTCTACTATAGTTACCTTTAATCTGGTCCTGGAACATACAACTCATTGGCTGCTTTTGGTAACTATTTTAAAACTTACTGTGTCCAGGATGGATATCATGAATTTTGTTTGGATTAGTAAAGACTATTTAATACTGTTATTAGAGATGAGTGAATTTCTTAAAAATTCGATTCGCCCGATTCGCCGAATTTTCCCCCAAAATTTGGTTCGTTCAGAATTAATTTACGACGAATCGCATTAAAAAACAGCTATTTCCTGGCTGCATAGAGCCTGTATGGTGTTGTAGAACATTGCGCCATGCATAAATATGCATAGGGAGCGTAGGCTTGGTATTGAAACAATGCTGTGATTTAGTATGATACGCAGATGACAGGCGCCGCTCTTAGAATCTCTTCACACTTCACTTATCTGGGCAGTTACGAGGTCAAAACTGACCAAATAACTGAAGTGAGAACGCAGCCTGACAAGGTAATGTCAGCGACAGCTAGAAAGAACCGAGCTCAGTGCCAAGATCCCACTATAGCATCAAAGAGCGCACTCCTTTTACACAGTTGTAAGCCGAGTACCCAGGGCAGGTTTTCCGGAATACAGCGAAGTCACGGACAAAGAACACGACTCCAACACCAGCTTAACAACGGTTTGTTGTACTGAATTTTCTGGAACAAGTTGGTGAACAGATCCCCCAAACACAAATTTACAAATAAGTATCCTGGGCCCCTGTGCTGCACAGCGCGCCGCCAGAAGTGTACTCGCTGGATGCCCGGTAACTTTACCTAACCGTGGGGTTCGGAAAGGCCGATAACCCCTTACCTTCTTAATACCGTAATCACCAACGGGAACAATTGTGTATGGTGGCAGTTGCAGGGGCTCGTGGTGCAGCACAGCAGCTTACACGGCTTTAATGGATTATCCACTTCCCTCCCAAACACACATGTGACACAAATTTTCCCTCACCGATGAACCGGTTCAAGTAGCTAATGGTGCACTAGTAAACTCTCCAAGTCCTGAACAGGAGGATGTATTTGGGAAACCCTCCTTTGGCCTGTAACTGAGCCTAAACTAACTAAACTAATATCAGGCTTTCTCACAGTCCTGAACTCGTTGGCGTGCACGCATCCGCTGAGGTACCTTAAAGATGGCCGGCAATTCCTGTTCTCAGGTGCAGATCCTTGTGGATGGTCCGGCTGCAGACAGTCCTCGCTATCCTGGTAGCTTGTCCTTCTTGTCCAGTAGTTCTCTCTCTCCCTCTGCGATGGCGTCTGTATAGACAGGCAGGCTCTCCTCTGTCTCTGGAACGACTGTGAATCCTTTAGCTCAACTGTCTCTGTCGGTTCTCCTCAGAATCACAGCAGCTTCTCAAAATGGCTGCTACATGTGCCAGTCTTATACCATGTCCCTCATTTGCATATACTGGAAACTGGACATAGCGGCATCTTGTGGCCAAACAGTAGAATACAAAGAAACATTTTACAACTGTCATGCATGGGATTTACTTAGAAAATACAAGGAGGCTGTCCCACTATCCCACACTGTCTTGAGATGATTCCACAGATTATGACAGAACCTGTTCTGTTAAACACTGATACATATAGAGCCACCCTCCCCCACCCCGAAAGAGTGGAGAAGGTGTCGGCAGTAATTTTGCGTTGATGTCACTGATCATTTTGCCCTTCCTTTGATCCGTCAGTGTCCGCTTTCAGTCGATCAATAATCAATCAGTATTGCTAAAGACAAAAAGAAACAGGAGTTGATCCAGAACAGAGATGACAAGTAAATGGAATATTTGCATGTCTTCTGTGTTCCTTATAGACTGAACTGGATGGATTTCAGACGTGTGTAGGGCAGAAATATACACACTGGATTGAGTTCCCCGCAATAATTGAAAAAATTAACTCTTTGGCACAGATTGCAATATCCAAAAATAGAAAATGCTGGTTCAGGAACAGGTATGTATTTGAAAGGTATTTTACCCCAGTAACTCTAAAATTGGAAGTATTTTGCACAGAGTGCAATCTAGTGCTGCTGCAGAGAGATGTTTGTGCATACGAGACACAGTGACAAGTGGTAGAATTTAACGTCTGCCCTATTTATGGGCCTGACATCAAGACGTGGAGGTGCTGATTGGCTGCAGTCTGACATGTCATTGAGGGGTTCCTTTATTCCCCCTTAGTTCTTTTTTTGCAACATGAATCCCATGTGCTCACGGCCTTTTATTTTTTTTTCCCAGGAACGCCTGAATTGGGGCTTCTTCAGAATCAATTTTTTTCCTGAAATTCTAAACGAATACCACTTCGTTAGAATCAGTTCACTCATCTCTAATTGTTATACATTTTAATCAACAAAACCCTGTGTAAGAGTATAGGGCTTTCATTTGAAATGAGTGATGTGAGATTTACAGGTCAGAAGAATTAAAGCCTTTTCCATAATTTTGGGGGTGAAAAAAAAATTTAGTAATATTGTATGAAGGGACCTTTCTAAAGGTCTCACTTTCAGCTGCATGAAAAAATTGAAGACAAAAAAAAACGGGTTCTTAGTAAAAATTTTAACTGTTTTATAGCAGTAGGGGTTTACAATTGACACCCAAGGGGTGGAATGAGAACAAGACAATAGACATGTGCAGCAGAAATCCATCATACTATTGATCTCATAGGTTTGCCAGCAATCCTTAAAGTAAGTGTAAGGTATCACAGACATGACTATTTTTCCCAAAAAGTCAAAAGGTTTTATATCATGTAAATCGCTGTCCCCTGTCATAGAAGACGAAATTTAATTTTATTTCACCATTATGCATCAATTTCCTTTCGCTGCTATATCATATGTGACAAATTGTAAATAAATTACACTTGTCCCATGTATCTATTCTACCGTCTCTATGTTCTTGAACATGTCCTGAGATAAATGAAGCATCACATTACATCCTCTACAGTTCCTTAATTTAATCCCCTTTTTTTACTGTATCTGTATGATCAATCATTTTTTGAACTGGTTCCTGTAGGAATTCGGCATGCACTTGTGATTTTATTCTGTGTGCAAAGTTTATGCACATAGTACATTAAAATATGCATATGCCTAAAATAATTTGGCTTGTGTCCACTATTTTAACATCGTTATACCTTGGTTTGCATCAAAAATGTGGTCGGTTTTCGGATTTGGGGGGCACCCCCTACATTAGAATCCCAGAAGATAGAAAAATGATCTTTTTTTCTCCCCAGAATCCAGGTTTTTTAAAAATTATACAATATATAATCGTTGCTGTATAGACTACAGCTTGGATTTTCTATTGGTAATGGTTCAGTTGGATTTTTGTGGATCCTAAATAAAAATCCCTTTTAAAAAATCGATTTGTAATCGTGCCATGGGCATGCCTTACAGTATACCTTTAGAGATTTTTCTATCACTATGTGAGCTTTCTGGTCATTTTTCCTATCATCCCATTGACTTCAATAGTAAATTTTCCACTGTAGTGGAAAGTGTAAACTACAATGAGGATTTTCTGTTGAGGTCTATGAGGATGGTTTCACAGTCAGTTTTAGACAGTTTTGAAAATCCGAACCAGGGCCCAAAAAAACTGATGGAATCCTTGCCTGCAGGGGGATTTAAGGTTTTTTTCACCTGGCAAAATTGCGGGGCTTTTTTACACTTTTTGCGCTTTAACCACGAGGTTGCGCACCGCAATTAGGGAATCCATATTTTTTAAAAAACAGGGGATTCGCCTCATACGATTTTATTGTACGCGCGGGGAGATAAGTGATGTCACTTATTCACGGGTTTTTCCCCCGCGAGAATGCTTGTTTGGGACCGGGGAGACTGAACCCCCCCCACCTTTGCTTTGGGAGTTTTTGGTGTCAGCGCGAGCTCCTGAAACACACGATGTATTGTGGCGTGTAGCTAAGGGTGTGTTCCTACATTCAGGTTTTTTATGCAATTTTTTAAAGGAAAGTAGGGAACAGATCATTGATAAAGGACATACAGATTTTTTTATTCACTTTTTAGTATCCATTTCTGCCTTTGGATTTACATATTGCATCTAAGAACCTTATTGTGAGAACACACTGTAAGGGGAAAAAGACACGGGATGGAAATGCTGTGGACTGCAGCGTTTCCTTTGTAAATCAGTAGTGGCAAATCGTTAAGGGGGTTTATTGCAGATCCGCCAAAATCAATGATTTACAAATCCACATTTGCTGATTTTGCTGCAGATCCACAGTGTTTCTGCAGCAAAATCCACAGGTACATTAACTTGTTACAGATTTTGGGCCAGATGTATGAAACGTACTGAGCTGGTTGTCTGGCATGTTGTAAGACAAAAATGATGTCGTAGGCTCTGTCCAACATATTTTTAAAAGATTTGCGCCAAAAGGAATGAGTTTGTGTGACATGACTAAAACTTTTGTATGCGCCATTCTTCAGGGGGCGTGTCTGTGCCAATTCATAAAATATCAAACATTTATGTAGCCTTCATGCCAAAAAAATGTCCAATTCGCATTTATTTTATGCCATTTTCAAAGTGGGGCAAGGCAAAACAAAATTAGTCAGCACCTTTTTGGTGCACGGCCCGTTTGTCTTTTTCAATGTACACATTAAAAAAGGTGTTAGACACTTTCATTTCTTTTTTGCAAATGATCCGTAAACCCAACAACCAGACTTTGATGCTATCTGGGGCAATTTTTTAAACATCGGTTAGGATGGGGCGAATTTCTCCAAAAATTCTATTTTTTTGACACGCCCGAATTTTCCGACAAATTCGTTTTGGTCCGAAATTTTCTTTGGGACGAACGGCCGTTAAAAAACAGTATTTCCAGGGTGCACAGAGCCTGCAGGGTGCTTAGAATGTTGTGCATGCTTAAAAAATGAGAGGGAGCTTGGTTTTGGTCTTCATTTCAATGTTGTGTTTTAGTTGACAGCACATACTGCCGCCCTCTTAGAATCGCTTCATTTAAAAAATTTTCCCCCGGGGCCTAAAGGGCAAAACTGACCAAAAAACTGAAAAGCGGGAAAGTTCCTGATAAAGTCAGCCAAGAAAGCTGGGGAAAAAAACAATGAGGGGTCTGGTGGGAACATCAGTGGGGAAAAGTGTGGAGGGTGCGGCGGGCAGCCACAGCAGCAGAGGTCAGAGAGGGGCACAATGCATTCGGAGGTGAAAAAAAAAGGAGTAGGCCACAGAGTGGCACAATGACACAGTGGGGGGGTTCAGGCAGAGGCTTTGGGTCAGAAAAGTGGTACAATGACTTTCTGGAGGTGGAAAAAAAATGGAGAAGGCCACAGAGTGGCCACAATGACAGAGGGGGAGGTCAGGGGGAGCACAGAGGTTTGGGAGTGGGCACAATGACACAGTGTGGAGGACGGGAACGCCCAGCAGCAGCATGAGGTCGGGCAGTGGCACAATGAACATTTGGAGGGGGCAAAAAAAACGGGGATACCAAGAGGGGGCCAATGCACAGTGTGGAGGTCAGGGGGCGCACAGCAGCATAGGTCAGACAGTGGCACAATGACATTCTGGAGGGTGGCAAAAAAGGGGTGGCCCAGAGTGGCAACAATGACAAAAATGTGGAGGCCCGGGGCAGCGCACATGAGGTCAGGCAGTGGCACAATGACATTCTGGAGGTGGAAAAAAAAAACAGGAGTAGGCCCCCAGAGTGGCACAATGACACAGTGTGGAGGTCAGGGGGCAGCAGCAGATGAGGTCAGACAGGGGGCACAATGCCCCTTTTGGAGGTGGCAAAAAAATGGAGTGGGCCCAGGTGGCACAATGACACGTGTGGAGGTCACGGCCCCCGCAGCGCATAGGTCAGAGAGTGGCAAAATGACACAATGTGGAGGGCATGGCAACAGCCCCGCAGCAGCAGCATGAGGTCAGGGTGCACAATGACATTCTGGAGGTGGAAAAAAAAACAGGAGTAGGGAAAAGAGTGGCACATGACCATTTGTGGGGTCACGGCAGCACGCTGGGGTCAGGCAATGGCACAATGAACGTGTGGAGGTGACCGCAGCAAAACAGCAGCAGCATGAGGTCGAGAGGGGCACAATGACCAGTGTGGTTCATGGCACTGCAAAACAGATGAGGTCATGAGTGGACAATGACGAGTGTGGAGGGGGGGCAATACAGCATTGGTAAAGATGGGGGTAGGCAGATGGAGGGAAACTGGCAGCGATTTGTGGCATAGGGGGGGGGGCAGCTCAAAATAGGGCTGGGGCGGGTAGTTTGAAACCCCAGACTCATTTCTCACAGTTTGGGGGTGGGCGTCATGGCTGATGTAGTTTGATCCTAAGGCATTGGTGTGTGGAAATCCTGGCCGATCCACGTTGATTCATTTTGAAAAAGGTCTTCTTTTCCACATTTCCCATGAACAAGCGGGTTCTCCTACTGGCCGGGCAGGACTGCTTCTCCACTGCAAACTCGGCAAGTTGCGGCAACACATCCATTTTGGCTGTCCAGTGTCCAGGGGGATTTTCTAACGGGGGGGGCAGAGTGCTGTCCAAGAAAGGCCCCCAAAAACCGGGTTTGGGTTTTTCGGGGGGGATGCTCCGGGTTTCCTGCTGCTCTGGGGGGAATGCCCCCCCTAAATTGGGGGGTAAAAGGAAAGGGCGGTTTCAATCAGGGGACTCCCAGCCCTTGGGTTTTTGCGGGTTTAAATGGGAGGGGGTTACTGTTTCCCAAACCCCCCCCTTTCCCCCCAAAGCAGCCCCCCGGGCGGGTTAGTCCCGTGAGGGGCCTGAAAAACCCCCCCGGGGTCAGGAAACCGGGGTCGAGGATTTTAGGGTTTGGCCCAATGGGGAAAGCGGAAAAAAAGGGATTTGGGGGAAATTTCCCTAAGAAATTTGAGTTTTTTTTCCTTTCCCTTCAAAAAGCGGGGAAAAAAAAAAGGGTCCCCAAATTTTTGGCCCCCGGGTTAGGGGAGGGCCCAAAATTTTGGGGTGGGGGGAAGGCCGGGAAAGCCTTTTCCCCTTTCCCCCTTTTTGTGAGTATTGGGGTTTTCCCACTGGGAGGCAAACCCACCCATTTTTTGGGGGCCCCTTCTGAAACAAAGGACCCCGGAGGGGTTTCCCTGCCTCCATCCCCAAATGTTTTTAACTGCCACGGTGTTTGGGGGGGTCATCTGCCTCGTCTTTCCCATCTCCATCTCCCCCTCCAGCGTCCTCCCTCCCCTCTTGTCACCTGGGTAGAAAATCCACTCATTTTTCACCAGACAATGCTTCTGCCCCAAAAGTCCTCCTCCTCCTCCATTTCAGCCCCACCGGACTCAAGTGCCACGAATTAGTCGCCATTTCTCCACCCCCCTCCCCGACAGTTTTTCAGCATCTGTTCCAGGACAGAACGGGAATACGTTATTCATCCCGTATCCTGGCGATGACAAATAGCATCGCCTCCTCAAATGGGCCCCAACAAACGGCAGGGTCAAGCATGAGCGCCATGGCTGACACAAATTTTCACAGGGGGGGTACTCCTGTCCCCCCGGTCATCAAAAAAATCGTTTTAAAAAGGGCCTTTTTTGTTATACAGCGGTCCCAAAAGGGGGGCTGGAATTCCAACGGGGGAACATCGCATATCAGAGTGTGTTTGGGGGAGCCGTTCTTCGCGCAATTCCCGAGGGGGTGTTCGTGGCTTTGTAGGAATGGATGAAGTGCATGCACAGTTTTCCTGCCATTTTCAGAATCTTCTGAAGATTGGTGGAAGACTTCAGGAACCTTTTCACAACCATATTGTACACATGCGCCATGCAGGGCGCAGGGAAACCATCCCTCCTCGGTGCAGCCGGGGACACCATGTTCCTCCCATTGTTTCTTTCACCATGGTTCCGATTTGCAGTTGGCGCAGAGAAAGCCACAAAAACTCGATTTCTTGCTGCATGACGCAGAGCAGTTCCTCCCCTGTGTTGACTTCGTTCGCTGAGGCAAGCCAGGTTAGAACTGCGTGACAACACCCCTGTGCCCTACACATGTGGTATGATGGAACCAGTACTTGTGGAGGCTGAGATGGGGTGGTGGAGGAGGAGGAGGAGGCGGACCATTGGCGCAGGAAATCACAGTTTGACAACGTGGAGGAGAAAGCGCGTCTCCTGTCCAAGTTGTTTTGGGGTGCCTGGGCAGGAAGCACATTCACCAATGGCCGTAAAGGACATGTAAATGGCCCGACCGTAGTTACAGCTCCAGACGTCCGCGCTGGGCCCTGCACCTTTTGGGAAAAAACCGATAAGCTCAAGGACTGGCCCACCTTCTGTTCTACATATTTATAAGTGGGGGTAACTGCCTGTTTTGGAAAAGAAATTACGGCTTGGAACTCTCCATCTCGGCTCGGCACAAGCCTTTAGTTATCTGAATGGTGCAGAGTCCACCATTTGGAACGGGAGGGACTGCAGTACCAACAACTTGACAGAAACACGGTCAGCTTCTGCACCTTTAGGAAAAGTTGGGGACGCATTTTGTTGTCCCTTTGCAATTCGCCTCGCTTTAACCGACTGCTAGCGCCATGATATCGGGATAGCAGGAGCATCTGGACCGGAGAAGATGGCAAAAGAGAAACAGCTCCCTTTTGCAGGAGGTTGGGAGGCCTTAACTGTCTTTCAATGGCATGCGTGCCACGGCCATTGCTGCGGCGGCAGGAAAGGACCACCACATCTGAGCCACGTTTCTCCCCAGGCCACCGGATGGTGACGCTGCATGTTGTTGACGCAGGACCGTGTGCCAACGTTAGCTCCCTGGCCACGCTTCACTTTCTGCCCACAGATTCTATATATACCCATATTCGGCTCCTCCGGTGTCTTAGAAAAGAACTACCACACCGCCAAGTAGCTGATTTTACCGCCAACGCTCCGCACTGAGTGACTACTGCCGCCGCTGCCTCGCTGAGCCCCTGTGCCGCTAATTTCTTGGACCTGCGAAGCGGGTTTTTTACCTCGTCGCCGCTTGGCTCCTGACCTCACACTGCTGCTATCCTGCTGAATCACGTCCACACAACCCACTTGCTGGATGCGCAGATGCCTGACGCGCAAGCTGATGCCCTCTTCTCCTGACGATGATGAAGCCCTTGCTTCACCCGGCTCCCAAGTGCGGTCGGCTACATCATCATCAATTTGTGTTTCATCATCACTGCTGTCCTCATCACCGGTCTTGGTATGCAGAGGCTGACCCCCACACAACATGACCTCCCATGCCAATCTCCACATCTATACTTTGCTGCCTACTGCAAGAAGCAGGGGATATTGGCACCATTTTTTCGCTGCCAAGTAGCTGCTGACTGCCCTCCTCAAATTGTTCATCCTCGCTATATAGTGGCGCTGAGCCCAGACCACATAGTTAGATCTCTGGCTGAGGGAACCGGATGGGACAGAGGCGGGTTGAGGACAGGTGAGGGCCACTGACCCGCTCCCGGGCCATGCCAACTAAGGGTTGTGTCTGACGCTCCCACCGACTCTTGGCTGGGGTTGTCAGCTGTCATCTGGGAGGAAGTGGATGACCTAATCAACCAATCAAGAACCCTTGGGTTGCTAGTCAGCACACAGCCGCTAGATGACAGCGGCAGTTGTGGCCTCACTGAGTGACCCCTGCTGCGACGTCCTCTTGCTGTTCTGCGACCTGGGCCTGCTCCAGGAATGTTTGTGCCACTGCCACTCGCAGGTGAAGAGCCTGCCACCTCTCTGTCTGACATACTGTTTGTTCTAAAATGTACGACACTGTTTTATGTGAAGATATCTGTATATGATAAATACACACCCCGTATTTTGACTCCAAATGAACCCAGTAACAAGCTTGGGTAACCCTTGGATATAAATTGCGCTCCACAAATGGCCAGAAAAATTTACTTGTACAGTATGTGTCGTTTAAAAACACTGTGCATTTTACTGAATGTAAAAGCACAAACAGGCTTAATTAACCTTTGGTTATGAATTATGCTACAGGAAAAATGTCTTTTTTGGCGGTGAAAAAGACGGTTTCTTTAGTGACCACAACAGCAGAACAACGCTTAATTAACCCCTTTGATGTAATTGTGCAAAAGAATTGAGCAACCAAAAACTACCAGCTTTGTAGCGTGTTACAATGGCGTGTATTTTAAGCTACACAACAAAAAGAAAAACTTGTAATTAACCTTCGGTTAGAATTATGCTACAGGAAAAATTTCTTTTTTGGCGGTAAAAAAAGACAGTTTCTTTTAGTCACCACAACAGCAGAACGCTTAATTAACCCTGGATTAAAATTGCGCAAAAAAAATTGAGCAACCCAAAAACTACCAGCTTTGTAGCATTTACAATGGCTTGTATTTTACGCTACACAAACAAGAGAAAAACTTGTATTAAAACCTTGGGTTAGGGAATTTTTGCTACAGGCAAAATTGCTTCATTGGCGGTGAAAAAGAACGGTTTCTTTTAGTGACCACAACAGCAGAACAACGCTTAATTAACCCCTGGATGTAAATTGCGCAAAAGAATTGATTAACCAGAAACTACAAGCTTTGTAGCGTGTTACAATGGCGTGTATTTTAAGCTACACAACAAGAGAAAAACTTGTAATTAACCTTCGGTTTTGAATTATGCTACAGGAAAAATGTCTTTTTTTGCGGTGAAAAAGACGGTTTCTTTTAGTGACCACAACAGCAGAACAACGCTTAATTAAACCCCGGGATGAAAAATTGCACAAAAAAATGAGCAACCAAAAACTACCAGCTTTGTAGCGTGTTACAATGGCGTGTATTTTACGCTACTGTAACGGACGGGCGCTGACAAACATATGCCAAGGCGCCGACCGCTGACATCCGGGTGTGGACCCTCTGTGATCACCGCAGGCGAGGTGGTAGCTGGAGGACCACGCCAGGGAGCGGAGTCTAAAGGGGCCCCGGGTCTTCGCCAGAGCCCCCGCAAAGCGGATGGACTTGGCTGCGGAACCCCCAGGTCGCTACCCCTAATGTGGCTACCTGCGGTGACAGCCAAGTGCAGGACAGGAACACAGGAACATAGGCGAACATAAGCAGGGCAGGTAAAACGTACTCAGGAACACAGCAGGATACAGGAGGGATAAACGTACACATAACACCACAGGATACGGCAGGAACTGGACGGGTAACACAGCAGGTACAGGGCCAGGAACAGGTCCAAGGCAGGACACAGGACAGGGTGCAGAGGGCATCAGACGTAAAAAGGAAACAGACAGAAAGGGCAGAGCTCAGATGGCACAGAAACTGAACCAGCATCTCCAGGGTTAAGTCCAGAGATACTGGCAGGAGCTCAAGATGGAAAGAGCAAGACACAGCAACAGACTGCAGGAACACAGCAGGATACAGAGTAAAGACACGAACTTCCTCTTATAGCCAGAGGTCAGGGGTGAAGAGGAAGGTGCACCGAACAGGAGACTAATAAATAGGCAGGTAGCTGCCGCGCGCACGCCTGAGGAGGCACAGTGCACAGACAGGACCCAGGAAGCAAGAAGACTGGACAGGACAGGCAAGTACATAGCAGAACACAGGCTGCCGGGACCCCTGCACACTGAGCCCCAGCAGAGACAGGCCGACGGTCCAAGGCAGGGACCGCGGCATGAACCGTGACAGCTACACAACAAGAGAAAAACTTGTAATTAACCTTCGGTTATGAATTATGCTACAGGAAAAATGTCTTTTTTGGCGGTGAAAAAGACGGTTTCTTTTAGTGACCACAACAGCAGAACAACGCGCAATTAACCCCTGGACGTAAATTGCGCCAAAGAATAGAGCAACCAAAAATGAAGTGGTATTTGTATTGTAAAACCGCTGTTTCTTTAAATGAATACAACAGGAACAGGCTTAGATAACCCTTGGATATTCAATGTGCTGTGAGCAGATAGCATTAAAATGTATATGCAGCTGCATTGGACGCACTCTGGACTTCAGTTCCAATACCCCACAAAATCAGAATTAGAACGTTAAGAGAAGCAGTCTCTGAGACAAGCTGTGACACCCCCCAAAAATCGCTGTATAAAAATTAGTTCTTTAGTAAGAGATATCATAAGCAGCCGCGACAGCAGCTTCCCTGATCAGTACAGTGAGAGCGGTATGAGCTTCCAGCGTCGCGCCCGGACTTATATAGTGCGGTGACGTCACAGAATCCTGCCGGTCTCTGATTGGCTTCATCTCTGCATATGTCATGTAGGCTATGCCCTTCTTCCTCCCAGAGTGCTTTGCCCCATGTAACGCCATGTGCTCGCAGCCATTTTATCAATCAAAAGCACACTTCGATCACGCGTAGTACCCCAAACTTCGAATTCGTTCAGAACCGAAGTTTTCCTGAACTTCTAAACGAATTCCACTTCGTTAGAATCAATTCGCACATCTCTAATCTGGCCCTTTGACTTCCCTATTGAGGTCAAGGGGGAAGATTCCTTACAAATCCACCAAGTATTTGCAACAGAAATTTACATGCTGCAGTTTTAAAATCCGAACTACAAGTCAATTCCTGTGAAGATTTCACATACATTTTTCTGCAGTATGTAAATGGCATTTCTTAAAATCTTATCTACATTGCTACTACTATAATAAACTACAAATGTTCTATATGGCGATCTGCTGCAAAAAAAAAATCTGCAGTGTACTTGTCCTGTGAGCATTTACCCTATATGTTCGGCGCGAACATTTCCATGCCGAAAATGCGTTTGTGTACCCGTCAAAATTCTGCAGCTGCAGAAACTGTCTAGGTCTAAGACTTTCTTTGTTGTTCATAGCAACCAATAAGAACTTCTCTTTCATTTCACATGCTCTGAAAGTATAAAAGAAGCTCTTATTGGTTGCTATGGGCAACAAAGAGAGTCTTAGACCTAGACAGTTTTCATACATGATTCTTTTAAATTGATGCTTAAAAAAACCAGGGTGGGTCACATGTTGCAGTTGAACAAATACAAATGCAACAATAATGCAAGCAGTGAAAAAAGAGCAGTTGACCCTAATTTTACCTATATTTCAAGTTAGAGTTAATCACAAAACCACCTGTATTACAGAAAAACACGTGCATTTTTGGTGCAATTGAAACAGCAAAAATGCAACTGAAATTCAGTGTGTTAATCCAGCCTCAAAATTTCACCCACATCATATTTTGCAAAAAAAAGCTTTATCTTTTGAGGCAGTTTTTCTTGCAGTTTTTTTTAGCCAAAATTAATAGCAAGTTCAAAAGTAATTCGAAATATGAACCCCTTAACCATTTAATGCCGAGGCCTATTTTTCTCACGTTCTTTTTTCCCTCCCTGCCTTACCAGAGCCAAAACTTTTTTATTTTTTCATCTACATAGACATATGAGGGCTTTTATTTTGCGGGGCAAGATGTACTTTCTAATGATGTTTTTCGTATTACCATAGAATATACTGGGAAACTACAAAAAAATTCTAAGTGGGACAAACTAGGAAAAACAATGTACTTGCATCTTTGCAAAAGTTTTGTTTTTACAGCGTTAAATCTTCAGTAAAAATGATGTGTTATCTGTATTCTACAGTTTGATACGCTGGCAATATCAAACATGTATGGTTTCCGTTATGTTTTGGTCCCATAAAAAAATTCCAAATATTTACTATTTTTGAAATTTGCGCCATGGCACAATTTTCTGCAATCAACAACTTAACCTACGGACTTGCATGAAGGTGCATTTGTGGGTTGAAGTGTACTTTTTATCGTTACCAGTTTGAAATAAATGAGAATTTTTTTATTACATTTATTCCAATTTTTAGGGGACGTGAAATGACCAAAAAAACACAATTTTTGGTTTTTGGAATTTTATTTCTTCTGCAGTGTTCAGCGTATGGGATATTTTAATAGATCGGACTTTTTCGGACATGGCAATATCAAATATGTGTAACTTTTTTATTTATTTATTTTTTTAATTTGTAAAATGATAAAAGGGGGGTGATTTGAACTTTTAATTTTTTTGATTTTTTTTTACATTTTAAAACTTTTTTTTTTTACTTTAACTTTGAGTCCCCCTAGGGTGCTTCACCACTAGGGGGCGTGATCATTTATAGAGCCTAATGCATTATGATACAATACATTAAGGTGTACAAAGATGGCGGATTTACTACTTCCTGCTGGAAGTAGTAAAACAGAAAACATGGCGGCGATGGAAGCCTTCACAATGCTTCCATCTGCCATGTTAAGCGATCTGGGCCCCGTGATTTCACCGCATGCACCCGATCGACGTGAGGAACAGTGCATGGCATAGTTTCTCATTAATTTAGATATCCAAGAAACTGCACCCTTTAATTTAGACATCCAAGAAACTGTATCAGATCACTGATACAATAGAGATCAGTACATAGCAGAATTGCAATGTACTGGTGTCCATGGCGACTGTCAATCACAGACAGCCCGGAAATGTTTCTCAGGTGCTGCTGCGGTAGAAACAGAGGAAGCCCCCTCCCTCTGTCTCTCTCTTAGCTACTGCAATTGTGATTGATCATAGCAACAAAGGGGTTAATCGCCCCCGCCCTACCACCCCGGAGTAATCTCAAGTCAGGGCCGATGCTGCAGAATGTCCAATGTAATGTACAGCTGATATCCCGCAGCGATAATGCAAACTCTTTTTTATGCCATGTTCACACGGCTTAAACCTGGACGTAATTCAGTCCGTAATTACGCGCCTGAGTGCGCAAATTACGGCTGAATATATCCTTGTAACTACGGTAATCCACAGTTCTCATAGAGAACTATGGATTACGTCTCCTCTCCCTGCTCGGCGAACACGCCGCGGGGGGTGATAAGTGACGTGAATTACCAGCGGCGTATATGCGCCGCTAGTAATGATAGTCTATGGGCCGGCGAGGTGCCAACCCCCGCTCCCACCCCCGCTCCCGCCCCGCCCCCAGCCACAAGGCGTAATTGCGGGGCGTAATTACGTCCTGCAGTTAACCCGTGTGAACATAGCCTTAGAGTTCCCACTATCCCCAGGACGTAAGTTAACTCCTACATAACTTGGACGTAAGCTTACCTCGAATGTCGTGAAGAGGAAAAGATGAAATTTGGCTTGGTTCATACTGAGTTTTTTTGAGTATTTTGCTGCAGTATTTGTTAGCCAAAACCCATAATGAAACCCACAGAGAGAAAAAGTATAAAAGAAAGGCTTGTATCTCTTCTGTGCTATGGACCCATTCCTGGAGTCCAGTGTGTTAACCTAGCCTTATGCTTCTTCCTGCCATATCCAGTACCGACTTTGGCTCAAAAAGCTGCATCAAGAATCTGCTGTTGTATTTTTCAAAAACGTTTTAGGTGACTTTTCAGAATAGGCTGTGGTGTGATTAACAGCACTATTTGTGCCCATTTTATGACTCGTATCCTGAGGTTATCAACAATTTTCCCCTCTGTAGGCTCAGTCACTAGTTGTCAGTTTTCCCTGAGCTCATCTCAGGAGCGGAGTGGAGATTACAGTAGATGCTATGATGTCTCCTATACACATTACAAAGAAAAGAGCCACTCCTTCTCCCCATCTGTCTCTCACTCACTTTCAAAAGTAGCAGCATGAAAGACACATGGCTGTAACTATAGCAGTAGCAGCCATAGCGACTGCTGTGGGTCCATGAGGTTGAAGTGGCCCACTCAGGTACACAGCACACCCACAGCACGCCCAAATAACGGCCCATCATGTTAGGTGCATTACAAAGTGGTGAAGCTTGCGCCTAACATCGCATTTGAGCGTCCGACAGCGGAGTCGGAATAGTGAGGCGCAGTATACGATCATACACGTCGCCCTTTGTCTTTATGTCTGATGGATTTTTTTAACAGTAAATTCAGAATGAGTGATCAGTATTGGAGGCAAGGGGTGGTGTGAGAGGAGCCTAATAAGTGAAGATTCTTCTGTAATAATATGTTTTGTAAAGTTTCTTATTTATGCTTATACTAAAAGAAAAAGAAACCTAAAACAATGGTTATTCTTTAATATAGTCTAAACTGCAAATGGGAAATATGAGATACATACACAGTGTTTTATTAAAAAAAATAAACACATCATGTAGTAGATACTGGAATCGGGACCTTTTCTATCTCCCCTACATGTATCCAAGATTAGCTAAACCAACAGTAGGCATGTAGATAAGTAAAATCATGGCACCACTCAATGTTATCTGCACCAGACTAACAAGAGTGCTCAAAAGACTTTAATGTCAAAACAGATATTGGAAACATTAAAACAAAAAACAGACACTAGAAAAGATCTTTTTGGAGGTTTAAGCCCATATCTACATAGCACCATTTATATAAACATATCCGAACAATTTTTACTGGTCAGTATGGAGACTAAAGAGCACATGGTCCTGAGATAGACATGAAGATGTTACTTTCATTATAACCTTTTATTTTTTTGTATTTTGTATTTGTAACTCATCCAATTTAAAAGCTGATGGATAAAATAATTTCAATGTGCATCAGATTCAAATATTTGGATCTGATTCCTTGCCGAAACACAAGAGCCACATGTATGAAAACTGTCTAGGTCTAAAACTCACTTTGTTGCCCATAGCAACCAATCAGAGCACCCCTTTCATTTTTTCAGAGCACTATATGAAATTAATGGCGCTCTGATTAGTTGCTAACAAAGAAAGTCTTAGACCTAGACAGTTTTCATACATGTGGCCCTAAATGTTTTTTTTAGCTTACTGTGACTCTTGAGGGGAAATTGTAAGTATGGAGAGGATCAAACTGGTGTAGGATGTGTTATAGGCCAGGTAATGCTTTCAAGAAAAATGGCATGTAAATTAAATCTCCTTCAAAATAAGGACGACTGCCTCTCTAATGACACCAAATGGAGGCAGCTTTCCCGTATGCCAAGTCCCACCCATTAAAGAGTCGTAAAACGTGACTAGGGATTGTAGCCAAGCCAGAATCTCCTCCAACAAGGAGGGTTATCCATTTGTAGACTGCTTATTTTGGGTTGTTGCCCCTTGTCACTGTGAAAGAGGCCTGTAATCTTAAAAACACCTCCTTAATGAAAAGATATGAACTGTATTTGATTCCAATGACGGTTCATGAGTGGGGTACATCTAACAATCCTTTACATACGTTTAGTTAGAATAAAAAGAGTGAACATGGCTTATAAGGCTATAAAATCTTTTTTCAAGTGATGTACAACTTATAATACAATTTAATAAAATGTGATAGTAATCTACTAGCACTGACAACAGTAAGAAATAACCCTTGTGTGGGCAATTAAGGACAGAAATAGATTCCACAGCTTTAGTGTTTCTTACAAACATTGACTTGAAGATCCATATGGGAAATCCTTTCACATATTTGAAGATATGGATTTTAGGATCAATCTCCAAAGCATTCTGAAAATTTGCTTTGGGCCAAATGGCCATATAAATATTTCATATGGTATTTGTATAACTGAAAAGGTTTATGGATACAGGTTCTAAATGATATACAGCGTCAGTTAGGAAAATAAAGCATTGACATACAGATAACTAATCACAGCATTTGTATTTAATAGAACGGTTATATGCTTGCATGAGGGATGTAGTTGTTATAATGTTGTTGTGTATTTTATACTTAACACTATAAGACAGAATGACTATGTTACAAATGAATTTGAAACATTCCCTTTTATCACTGAATTTATTAGGTCCATTGTACAATAACACAAGAATATTACCTTTATGTCTACTATGCACGGTGCATGGTTGCTAGGTTTATATTAGATTCTGCATCTCTTTCCATGTATACTGAGATAATCCTCATGACATCAATTATTTTATTTCTAACGTTTTTCCAATGTATCTTACTACAAGAGTATTGGAAGGCTATAAATATCTATCAGCTTTTTTACAGAGCCATATTCATTATACTTTTTGTCATCCTGTGAAATATAAGCGGTCTGATTCATTTTTATGGCTGTGTCACATTTGAACTGACTAAAATGAATAGGTATCTCTCTTCTTATTTACTAGCATGTGAATAGTTCTACAGTATATTTAGATGTGTTTTTATGAGATACACTAAATTATGTGTCATTACTTGTACAAGACCAGTAGGATATTTGACAATGAATAGACCACTACATAGTACACACCTTCATTAACACGGACAACTGGTAGAGCTGCAAAATTAAAATGATAAGATCACTCACAAATTCACAATTAAAGATCTAAAAAGTATTGTAACAATTTGATGGCTCCTAATTGCAAGTAGTAAGTGCACCAACAAGTACCCACTCAATGTCACACCAAAAGAGGCTCACCAGATGAAATGCAGCCAAGAATTACAGAACCTTTATAACTGTTCA
Source organism: Phyllomedusa bahiana (assembly GCA_025379985.1). Taxonomy (NCBI): domain Eukaryota; kingdom Metazoa; phylum Chordata; class Amphibia; order Anura; family Hylidae; genus Phyllomedusa; species Phyllomedusa bahiana. The sequence goes on along the minus strand of JAODAL010033251.1, from coordinate 4,410 downwards.
TAGAAACCAGTGTCACATCAAAATTTACGCAGTAAAAAACAGATCAAATATCTCTGCTTATGTATGACTAGGTGGAAAAATGTTTTAGAACTAGTATTATCAAAAAATTCTTAGCTACTGCTCACCTTGTCTATGAGTGGTGAATTCTAAGTACAGTTTAAACAAAGGTCTGATTTTTCAAATATTTTTTGCAGATTAAAAAATAACTAATATGATGCACCATTTTTTCAGGGCTTTAAGGTTTTTAAAATAAAGCTTCTATATACCGTTTTCCAAAATTAAGCAGGGTGTTGTACTAAAAGGGTTTTTTTTTTCCCCAACAGAGGCATAGGCCCTTAGGGCAAAAAATCTTTAAAAGACCTACGTGGCTGATAACATTAGCAAAATAATAATCCACATCTGCAATGCCTCTTATTAAGTAGACCCAGGAACAAAACTAATTTTTGTCACATGCAGAAAATAATAATATGCAAATGTTTTCATGAGGCGTCCTCATTAGCATGTGGAGACAAGTATGCCATATATAAATATATATGTATATGCAAATGTACAAGGAGCACTGTATATGTAAATGATATGCAATGATCCAGTTTAGCTTTTTTCATAAATGAAAGGCAATGTAGATGCATGCTGTTTCCTTGTATTGTCTAAAGGGTAGAAAACCCTACATCACAGAAAGCAATCTATCTCCTGGCTTTTAGTGACAAATATAAATCACCTAAGTCTCGCTTGGTGGTTTATAAATGTCACCAGAGTCCCTCTAATAAATTATAGCTTTTAATGCACACTTGGATGCACTTCACTTCATCAAACATATCCCTTGCACTACATCTATCTCTGCTTTTGTGATAGGTTTATGCACACATGAGCTAGGCTTCATTCTTTTGTTTTATTTTTACATATATTATTTGCATGTTGTATACAAATGCGAGCCACAAGCAGGGAAAGCAGCAGATCTTACCTAGCTGCAGTGCTCCTTCCTCTATTTTATAATTTAATGATCTGGATTTTTTTTAATGATGATCATATATTCTTTTCCCTACAGGCATCTATTTCCCAGAGTCAATTCTATCATTTATTCATAAGGGTATGTCTCAAGTACAAGGTAGCATTACCAGGCTGGCTTGACAGTACCTCCATACACATGAGCAGCATTTATAATTTATGAAATTTTCTGTGGTTGTGAGGACTGAATAAACCTGAGGTCACATCTCTGGGAAAAGCAAAGCATGCCATTATACCAGATGAGGGATAACTGCATTTAAAATGAACCCCATCGCTGCCTGAATGATGTGAGGTTCATTGGAATGTGTTGGCTTGTGATGCTTTAGAACATCAGTAAAAAGCCATGCATATTCTCCTTTTACAATAAGAATGTATGTATACATTCAATGCTAAGTATTGCAAATCTACTTCCAGTCCCCTCCTTTCCTCTTTATATCCTTCTCGCCAACCTCTTGCTTGATTTTTAATCGTTCTACAAAATCTTGTTAGGGCAGGTTAATGATTGACCTCTGAGAAAAGTACATGCCATTCATGGTTTCCTAGCAGATAGGGAGCCTGTGGAGGAGAGCAGAAAATAGGATTTAACTCCTGCTTTTTCAAGGAGAGTCGAAAATTGAGTTTCTCAAGGCACCCCTTATCTACGCCTTGTCTACCCACCCCCAAGTATTCTGAGGCTTTCTCTTCATTTATCATACAATTGCACTAGAGTTGGAGGAGGCAGTCTGGTGGTTGTGACTAATGTGGACTAGCAGTATTAGAATTTTTTGTGATACTCAATTTACTGCCTGTGTTATCTGTGTTATTCAAATATTTTATCTGCAAGGAATCTAGCACTTTTTATAATATCAAACTAAAATTCAAGAATGCAGTGAAGCAAAAAAAATAAACCATAATGTATATATACTGTTAATACTATATAACAATAAAAATAAAAATATATAAATATATTTGTATGTAATATAGTTTAATACTTATCTGCATTACAGAATATATACATATACTGTAATGCAAAGAGGGCCAGCATCACAAATTGTTTGTTATCTTGAGGTTATGTGCGAATGCAAGGTTTATTGCAGAAATTTCTGTAAATCGTCTCAATTTCTCTGAGTTGGGTTGTATTCTGCAGCATTTGGATTTCTGCAAGTCAATGGACATATACCCGGTTTCCCCAAAAATAAAGGGCGACATGTATGAACGGGCTTTACGCCTGTTTTTTGGCGTATACTGCGCCTCCAGGCCCGAATCCCCCTGTCGGGCCCGCAGGGATTCGGTTAGGCCCCAGCGTTCGCCACTTTCAGCTGCGCCCCGCTTTGAAGGCACGGGGCATGGGCGCGGGTGTAGGCGTTCCGGGGGGGGACGCGGCGCGATCGAAAAACTCCGAGGCATGTACAAATCGCGAGTGGGCCCAAAGCGAGGCGCAGTGCAGCGCTCGGCAGCTCCGAAAAGGCGGGACCTGGTTTTATTTTGGTCTAAATGCTCCGGTGGCGGCGAAGTGAAGCAGGATCGGAACATGCGAGGAAGTGATAGAAGATCGCGACAGAAATCTCGGCGCTCTGCTCCGGCATGCAGGAGTAGAAATCCCAAAAAATCGCCCTTATAAAGGCGGAAAAACAGTGGTCAGAAAAGAGCTGAACCTCAAAAAATAAAAAATAATAAAAAAAAAATACTTTCCAAAAATCAGAACGGGCGCAATATCAAGAAATCGGATATTGGAAATTGCCGGGAAATACAAGTAATTCAAATTCTGAAAGCTATTCCCATTGGTCGGCCCTAAACCTAGGGAGAACGATTGACCAATCTTAATCAACGGCTGTACAGTTCAAAATACAGTAAAAATGCAGAAAAGAGCTCATTGGTTGAGTAGCGGGGCATGGCTAAACTCAGCCAATCAGAATAGGAGCGACAAAGACCCATTATAGCCTATGGAGAATTTTGAACCAATCAAAATCCAAGGGGGGGACAGTTCAAAAATACAGTAAAAAAGGCGAGAAAAGAGCTGATTGGTTAATGCGGCGGGGGCTTGGCTATCCCAGCCAATCAAGACGCGAGCTACTTCTCCCCTTGTAGTCAATGGAGAGATGGGCCCAAAATGCAATCTCGGGGCTCAGCGCCGTGCGGCATGGAGTATGAATAAAAAAAATTATTTTTATTAAGTGTAAAACATTATCAGATAAACGCTGAAACCTTCTTTAAAAAAAAAAACACTTAAATCCCTAACAACGCGTTTGTCGCCGAGACCGGCGCTACATAAGGGAATTGCAATAGAGAGAATTGCCGGGAAATACAGTAATTCAAATTGTTTAAGCTCTTCTCATTGGTCGGCATAAACCAGCCAATCAGAATAGGAGCGACAGTGTCCCATTAAAACCTATGGAGAAAATATTGCCAATCAGAATAGGAGCGACAAAGACCCATTATATCCTATGGAGAAGTTTTGAACCAATCTAAAAACCAAGGCGGGACATCTCAAAATTTCAGTAAAAATACAGAAAAGAGCTGATTGGCTGGGGCTAGACGGTGGCTTGGCTATCCCAGCCAATCAAGAACGCGAGCTACTTCTCCCATTGTAGTTATGGAGAGAGCGGCAAACTGAATCTGGCGCTCAGCACCGGGGCGGCATGAGTATTAATAAAAAAAATCATTTTGATTATGTGTTAAACATTATTTCACATAAAGAGCTAAAAACCTTCTTAAAATAAATCATTTAAAACCCCGATCAACGCGTTTGTATTTCCCGGCAATTCTCTCAAATTTCCAATTCCTTATGTAGCACCGGTCTCGGCGGACAAACGCGTTGTTCGGGATTTTATTAAATGTATGTTTATAGAAGGGTTTCAGGCGCTTTCTGATAATATTTTTTTTTCACTTAATAAAAATGATTTTTTTTATCATACTCCATGCCTCACGGCGATGAGAGCCGAGATTGCATGGCGCCGATCTCTCCCTAAGACTTCAATGGGAGAAGTAGCTCGCGCTCTGATTGGCTGGGTAGCCCCAAACCCCCGCTAGCTCAACCAACAGCTCTATTCTGCATTTTTTACTGTATTTTTAAACTGTCCCCGCCTTTGATTCTGATTGGCCAATAGTTCTCCATAGGTTTTAATGGGTCTTTGTCGCTCCTATTCTGATTGGCTGAGCTAGCCAAGCCCCCGCTAGCTCAACCAGTCATCTCTTTTCTGCATTTTTTTCTGTATTTGAACTGTCCCGCCTTTGATTCTGATTGGTCAATAGTTCCCCCATAGGTTTTAATGGTTCACTGTCGTCCTATTCTGATTGGCCGGTTTATGCCGACCAATGAGAATAGCTCTCAGAAGTTTGAAATTACTGTATTTCCCGCTAATTTCCTATATCCTAATTCTTGAATTAGGATATAGGAAATGATTTTGTTTTATTATTTTTTATTTT
>JAODAL010033250.1:0-45815 GCA_025379985.1 Phyllomedusa bahiana | reverse complement strand
AGCAGGGGTAAAATACCGCTGGTTTCATGCCTGATCTTGCGCGCTCCGCTTGTGAGCGCGCAAAATCGCCTTGACGTACTCATACGGCAATTTGCGGGAACCCCTACCCGACATTGCCGTATGAGTACGGCAAATGTCGGTAAGGGGTTAAATAACATGATGACTTTATAGATTGTATCGTCACTAAAAGGGGGATAACTGCTATGCGCACGAACGAACGAATGAACGAATGAACGATAGATAGATAGATAGATAGATAGATAGATAGATAGATAGATAGATAGATAGATAGATAGATAGATGGATTCTTAAAGTGTCTTTTTATGGGGGAAAAAGTTTTTTTGTTTCTTTTTTAATTTATTTTAGTTTTTGTATGTACAAACATTTCTTTGTCCTACTATGGGACTAGATTATATGATTACTATATCACTGTTATAATACTCACAGTATTGCTATGTATTAGACCGATCCCATTAGAAGCCTGTTATGCTCTTACCAGGGGATACTAGGCTTCTGTATATGGCAAACCTACAAACTATTATTTAGCCATTAATTTAGCCTCTGGCTGCCATGCCTCCTCCTTCAGCTAACCACCTGGATGCCACAGCTACTATTTACCGTGATATCTAAGGCCAGGATCAAAGCTACCTTTAATCCCATCCATGGAACCAATGCTGCACTAGCATTGGCTCCAATTGCTGCTTGGAAATGCAGCTGTGTGTGGAGGAGCGAGCGGAGGGGGTGACATGGGCCACCATTGGCTCAGGGTATAGTCAAGAGTACACCATTACTTTTAAACCTTCTTTTACAGCCTCTTTGAGCATTTCAGTTATCAGGTTTGGGTTTCAAGATTACAAAGAGCGAGAACAGAGGTGGTGACCCAATCCTTTGGTTTACTGTACGCCAACTTTCCAGTGAGGGTGTGATAAGGATGATTTGTTGAAAACAGTTTCTCTTTCAGGTCATACAATATAATTTTGGATGATACAGGATGATACAGCTGCAGCACAATCTCCAGGCTATTTTTTCTCTTTTCCCCCACCAGGATGTTGTACCTGTAAGCTGTAACCCGTACCATCTATTCTGTCCCTACTCTACTCTACCGCTGTGTCATATAGCCTAGAGCTGGCAGAAAATACAACCCCTACCTATTACCCATAACCTTCCACCCCTATCTATCGCCCCCAGGGGAGTTAGTACAGAGTTAGTAAAGGGAGAGATAGTGAGGTGGTGGAAAATTGAGGATTCTAGATATTTATGTGGCATTTTCTGCAGGGATGATTCGTGGCCGGGAAAAGTCAACATGGAGGTCTGGACCAGATGGAGAAAATAAGGGAAAGAGAAAGGCTTATCAGAGAAGAGAAAGACTCATCAGTGAAGACGTCTCTTGTGAGTCCCTGGATATCAGGGTTTTTTTTTGCTTATGTGTTGGATTAGTGCTGTATTAACTGTCTAGTGATGCAACCTGAGCTGGTGCCTGACCACTATGTGGTCTCTACATGGCAGTATTGTAGGTTATATTAATGCTTGTATAGTGGCAGCAAACACTTGTCTCTGATTGTAAAAGCGAGTGCACTCCTGTCCGTGACCTTGTGATTAAGGTTTTTTGCGCTACTTTTACAGTGTTGTTTATTTTTAAGTGGTGAGGTGCATTTCTAAGGGAAAATTGGGAGGCGGATTTTGTATGTGGGCTTTGTACCAGGTCTGCTTTGTATTCCCAGTCTGGCCCTGATTTGTATGCTACAAAATCTGCATCCAAATCAGCCATGTGAACATACCCTTAACAAGTGGCGCAACCACATTTCCATCAATTAAAGGGTTAAATTACAAACTTTGTTGCATACAACTGTATCCATTCTTTAATGTCTATTTTTACACGTGGTTGATTTTTTAAATGTTATTTGGTAGAAATAAAAATAAAATATATTTGTTACTTTTACATAAAAATACACAGACACGCAAGAACAACAGCAAAAACTGTGGCAGAAATTGAATTGGAACAATTATTGATATGTATACAATGAAGGGTGGATGAAAGAAGTTGAAGTAAAAGTGGTCAGTTAATTGCCCATGCTTTATTGTAAAGAAATCTAGAAAAAATTTTATGTACTGTGGAGAATAGTGGAGCAGAAAAGGCAGTGATTGCCATCTTTGGGACCATCATTCATACGAATCTGCTCATATCCACTGATCAGAATAAAATAGCAAAAACCTCTAGGCTATGTCTACACTGCACATAAAAACGTCAGTTTTTTCTGTGTTTTTCGTTTTCTAAAAACGCTGTAAAAACGACTGTAATCATCTCCCATAGACTTCTATTGTAAAAACGTCCTGCTGTCTACACCGAGCTTCTTTTTTCTGCTCGTTTTTTTACTGGTCGCATTTTGCAACATGCTCTAAAAAACGCCAGAGCAGGGCAGAAAATTTACTACAGGAGTCTATGTAAAGCGCTGGACGTCTTTTGGCGCGTTTTTTGGCGCATTTTCGCGGCGTTTTTTGCCGCGATTTTTCAATTAAAACCCTCCCAGGAGACCCAAGTCCCACCTATAGTGGGTGTAACAAAGGTTATATCTTATCAAATTTTCATACAAGTGTCTGATGTGTCCTTTTTTTTGTACCTTTTGTAATAAAATGATCACGCTTTGGTCACTAACGATTTTGCGCAATTCATATTTTTTTCGCTAAAAATACGTTTTTTACAGATTTTGGCATCAGAATCTGTTTTTATTTACAGATTTTGATGCTAAAATCCTTTTCTTAACATATTTTGGCGCTAATAAAGTTATCTTGCTACTGATGCTGAAAATACGTTTTTTACGGATTTTGGCGCCAGAATACGTTTTTTACTGATTTTGGCGCCAGAATCCATTTTCTAAGTTTTTTGGCACTAACATAATTTTTTTTACAGATTTTGGCGCTAATAACGTTATCTCGCCTCTGACGCCAAAGATCAGTTTTTTTATGGATTTTTGCGCAAAAATAAGTTTTTTTTACGTTTTTTGGCACTAAAATAATTTTTTTTTACAGATTTTGGCGCTAATAACGTTATCTCGCTTCTGACGCCAAAAATACGTTTTTTTATGGATTTTGGCGCAAGAATCCGTTTTTTTACGTTTTTGGGCACTAAAATTATTTTTTCTACAGATTTTGGCGCTAATAACGTTATCTCGCTTTTGACGCAAATAAATACATTTTTTACGGATTTCGGCGCCAGAATCCGTTTTTTGATGGATTTGGGGGCTAAGATCAATATCTTTAAAAATTTAGGCGCTAATAAACTGATCACGCTTCTGACACTAAAAATATTTTCTTTTTACGTAATTTGCCGCAATAATGCGTTTTTTGGGATTTTGGTGCTAAAATCCTTTTCTTTACAGATTTTGATGCTAATACAGTTATCTCGCTGTATGCAAAGATAATGTGGGTTTTTGTGGATTTTGGTGCAAGAATCTGGTGCAAAATTTAATAAAGCAGTAGCATGCAGCAGCAGCACACAAAGGACAATGTACTCACAATGGCTACAGTGATCTAAAGGAAGTGACTACTTAACATGTTAACTCCACCTGTAGGGTGTAGTTTACATCCTATAGCTTAATTTGTGCATACATTAAAAAGCAGAGCAAAGACACTCCAAAAAACGCTCCAAAAAATGAAAAACGCGCCAAAAAACGGATTTTTTCAGCTGCTTTTGACAGGCAGTGGACAGAAAACTCAGTTTCATGAACGTTTTTAGTAATACGTTTTCAGGTAGTTTTTTGTCTACTGCAGTGTAGACATAGCCTTAAAGTTAAACTTTCATGTGATGGGTTACATATGTGACCTGTTAAATAAATATTGTATAATACTACATTTTGAAATATAAGCAGTAACCAGTTCCTAACTGGGCCATTTATCCTCTTTCCTGACCAGGCACATTTTCCTTTTCCATACTCCATGGCAGGTTAAAACACTTTCTTGCACTTGGTAATTCTACAAATTTTTTGTACTTTTTTCTGATATGTTAGTCTTTTATGTGATTTATATATAGACTTTTATATTATTTTTCTGTTAGTTTTTATTTAGTATGAAGGAAAATAGTAAAAAAGTATGTTTTCACTTTTTTTATTTAATTATTTATTGAAGTGTAATTGTGTCACTTTTCTATCATGGACATTTATATAGAGATGATATAAAGTTTTCTGAGGTAGGGCTAAAAATTGCGGTTTGGGCTGTATTTATTTTAATAACATTTTATTTTGTGTGTGGGTTGTTATTGTTACTTTGCTTTACATATTGCGCAACCCATTTGATCACAAAAATACCTATTGAAGGAATTTTTATATCACTTTTTTTCCCCAGGGAAATCCAGGTTAAATACACTGACTGCAGAGCTGAACTGCATCTGATAAGACCCAGCAGCTCAGGCAGTTATCTAGCCTTGCAATCATGGTGACTGCCAGCACTAGAAGGCAGGATGCCAGAAGGCTATGAGCACTGTATAAACAGCGATCGAAAAACTAGGGATGGTAATAAACCATTATTGCCTTCTAAGTGGAGATCCTAATTATCGCTAGTAGCCAGCGCTCCCCTAGCGCAGCTGTACAATTAGTTTACAGCTGCGCTTCCAGAATGTCTGTGCAGAGATAAACTGCCAACACCCAAACATTTATAATCTATGGGTGGTTGGCAAGTAGTTAATTAGGTCCCATTCTTATCATATTTTTGCCTCTGTTTTTGGTATCCATTGGGACACCTTGAAAATGTATTCAAATATATACTATGATAGCAGAATCATAAAGGTGTATAGTGAAATGTAGTCTCATTTGGATTACAGTTGCTCTATTTTCTGAATGTGTAGTCTGGTAGTTCACTCCTTGGTGTCTGGTACATAAAATGTGTACATTCAGGAAGTAAAGCTTGACCCTAAGCAGCGCCTATCCTTTTGCTGCTATTTGACCAACTTAACCTCCATACCCATATCCCCCAATAAATACACGGAGACTTTAACTTGGATAAATTGGCCACAGCAGCCATTTTATTTAACAAACAAATATTAACAAGAAATACACTGCCAACGAGTAAATATCCAAATACCCATCGGCCCAACAACCCCATAGCCAGACAAAGCTTGGGGCTGAGGTCCTTGGAGCTATGACATCGGAACCATTACCGAGCCTGGCGAAACTGTTCTTCTTTCAACCGTATTTTACCCCCAGCTGTCACCCCCGGCTTCAGGGCACCAAAAGCCACCTCAGGCGGCTACGCATTCCATAACCTGCTCCAAAGGACGCTGCCCTGTGGAGCCCCAACCTTCGCTAAGCCGGTCCATCCACCAATTGGGAGCGAGCTGAGCCTGACTCCCCCCACTACTTTCCACCAACTCCAAGGACCCCAACCCGGCCCGCCGCTGCGACACCGGCAACCACCATACCATACCTCAGACCTCTCGGCCACTCCTGCCATAAGAACTCCCCAAAACTTCCCCCCAATCCCAAAATAGGGAGGGAGGGTGGGACTGCTGCTTGTCACGCTGCCCGCGTCTGCTCCCGCGCGGCGCAGGGTCCAGTTTATAAGCCGGCTCCTCCCCGCACGCCGCGCCCGACTCCGCCCCCTTAACCCCGGGTCTCGGACGGCGCGCCAGGTCATGAGGGGCCTCCTCTTAAAGGGGCTGCGCCCCCCATGTCTGGCCCTGGACTAATGTAGTCCAAAAGAGGTTATTGGCCCTGCAGACAGTATTGCCATGAGCAATTTCTGGGCCACATACAGCTGAAGCATTTGGGTCCCCCACCTGTTACCAATTCCTATCTTGCATTATATCAGGTCTGTCTTTTTCTAAATTGGATCGGGGCACCTGACAGGAGAACTCCTAGTGCTGCCCTGATCTCTCTCTGGCCTACAGATTTCTATGCATCTTTCAGTGTTTATGGTGGAACACCTTTATCAAGGTACCACCAACAAAAGCCAAGAACATGATGTGAATGGTGCCTAAATGTGCTCTAATTACTCGTATGACCAGCTTTAATATTTTATTTAAACCCACACATGAATGGTAAAAATAAAATGGAATTAAAGTCACCTAGGCTGTTCAGATATATCACATATTCCTTTCCCTAGCTACTTTGAGCAGTCAGGAGAATCCAGCGTACAGAGATTAATATGTGCTGTTGGGGTATTATGTGCCAACTGAAATTATAATGTTGTCAGACTGCATTTTAATCAGATATGAGAATTGATTAATATTCTGCAGTTGTGACATTTCCCTATAGTGATTCAAATCAAAAATCGTGTACTGCCAACTTTAAGCATGCATGAGCATGAAAGAATGTGTTCAACTTGTGCAGCTCAGTCTGGATTTTCTAAAACTTAGAAAGCCAGAAGTAGCATTTTGGAGCATGAAAACTCATGAATTCAGAGCAAGTTGCATAAAAGTTCACATATTAATTATTAAAGAAATAAGCTCTTGTCCACTAAGCAGAAACCTTAATGAAGACGGGTAAAGTTGTTTATTTTCCTGGTATCATGCTGATGTTCTTTCAGCTGAATGACATTTCCCTAAAACAAAGTGACATTACAGATTACTTAAATGAATTAACTAAAATAACCCTGCCTTACGGGATGGAGTTCAGCCCTGTATCTGCCTTAAGGATAATTTTACTGACTAAAAGCAATACTTTTGGGAGCCCAGCAGAGCAGTACAGTTGTAGATTTTCCCATGAGGAAGGAAAAGGATTTGAACAGATTATCTTTGTTGCTTGCCAGCCTCCTCCGCTGCATGTAAAGCACACTATAGTTTTGCATTGTCATTCAAATATATGAAACTTATTCTAACATTAATCTGAAATGACATTTTGTCATTGATTATATTATTGTATTTCCCAGTAAGTATAGTCATGGATATGAATAATATAAGAATATAGCACATGAAAAGCAACAATTCTGTAATGTATACATTGGCTTGAAAAGTATTTATCCCCTTTCAAATCTCTTCAATGCAAATTTGTTGCACTGAATTCATTCTAAACAATGTAACACTAAACATATGTAGGGCCTACTGCACATCTCCATCAGAGGTTCTGTTTGGAGAACTGAACCCATTTCATGATGAGCATCAACGGCACCTGATAGACCACATATGCATGTTTTTCTCGCTACCGGACATGAAATTGGAATAAACATATCCGTTTTAGGTCAATTAGGATAACCAAAATTATTTATATTTGCCAAATGTCAGAATAACGAGAGAGAAAATTGTTTAAGTCATTTAATTGCTTCCTGCAAAGTCAAAAGTTTACATACATTTCATTAATACTTGGTAACATTGCCCTGAAACTGTATGACTTTGGTCAAACATTTTGGGTATCCACCCACAAGTTTCTCACAATAGTTGGTAGGAATTTTGGCCCATTCCTCCTGTCAGAACTGAGCCATGTTTGTAGGTCACCTTGCTCACACCTGCCTTTTCAGCTTTGCCCATAAATTTTCAATAGGTTTGAGATTGGGGCTTTGTGATGGCCACTCCAAAACATTGACTTGGTTATCATTAAGCCACTTTCTTACCAGTTTGCATTATGCCTCGGATCATCGTCTATTTGGAAGCCCCACTTCCGCCCAAGCTTTAACTTCCTGGCTGATGTCTTGAGATGTTGCTCCAGTATTGCCACATAATCTTCTTTCTTCTTTCCTCATGATGCCATTTATTTTGTGAAGTGCTACAGTCCCTCCTGCAGCAAAAGAACCCCACAACATGATGCTGCATCCCCCGTGTTTCACAGTTGGGATGGTGTTCTTAGGCTTCAAGCTTCTCCCTTTTTCTTTCAAATATAACGATGGTCATTATGGACAAACAGTTTGATTTTAGTTTTGTCAGACCACAGGACATTAGGTCTTTGTTCCTGTGTAAACATTTATCTTGCTTTTATATATATTTCTTTGGAGTAATGACTTCTTCCTGGCAGAGTGGCCTTTCAGCCCATGTTGATACAGTACTCATGTCATTGTGGATAATGACACAATCTTACCAGCTTCTTCACAAGGTCTTTTGCTTTTGTTCTTGATTTGGTATGCACATGTCATACCAAAGCACGTTCATCTCTGAGACACAGAACCCGTCTCCTTCTTGAGCGGTATGATGGCTGGACATTCCCATCTGGAAATAGCACCCAAGGATGATCCAGACTTGTGGAAGTCCACAATTCTCTTCCTGATATCTTCGCTGATTTCTTTAGACTTTCTCATGATATTACACACAGAATAAGTGTGTTTCTGGTGTGCTTAAAATACATCCCCAGTTGTGTCTTTAATTAACTCAGATGTTGCCAATCATTAGCTTCCAAAGACATGACATCATCATATGGGCTGTTCCAAATTGTTTAAAGGCATAGTAATCCTAGCGTATGTAAACTTTTGACTTTTCAGAAAGTAACAAAAACGCCTTTAAACTCTCTCCAATTATTCTGGCATTTGTCAAATATAAATAATTTTTGTAATCCTAATTGACCTAAAACATGTAAGGTTTATACGGATTTCATGTCAGATAGTGAGAAAAACATGCATATGTGTCTCTTTTCTTTTTATATTGTGTATGAAACTTCTGATTTCAACTGTATGTATAAATATATATCAAAGGTCAAAATAGAGATCTCTTCCCATGATTTATTTATAGCCAGGGCTGCATCAACACAAGGAGGCCTCCTCTACGTCTAGAGGAAAGAAGGTTTCTACATAAACAAAGAAATTGATTCTTTAATGTAAGAACAGGGAGACTGTAGAATTCTCTTCCAGAGTAACTTTTCACTAAAAAAATTTTTTTTAAAAGGGTCTGAATGCATTTATAAAGTTTAATAATATAACAAGTGACTAGGATTCTGGGGAAGGCGTTGATCCAGGGATTTGCTCTAATTACCAGAATGGAAATTTTTTCCTTAAATGAGGACAATTGTTTTCTACCTCATAAGGGTTTTTGCCTTCCGCTGGATTAACACTACAGCACAATAGGCTGATCTGGATGGACATCTGTCTTTTGTCTGCCTTACAAACTATGTGTGCACCATTCCTCACTCCAATCAGGGCCTCCGTGGTGAGATTGCAGGACCAAGATTGCTTAACATGACAGTTGGAAGCCTTGTGAAGGCTTCCATCACTGTCATGTTTTTTGTTTCACTACTTCCTGCCACAGGCAGGAAGTAGTGAGACCGCCATCATTGTCTATACAATGCATTAGGCTGTATAAATGATCATGCCTCCTAGTGGTCAAGGACCCTAAGGGAATTTAATCTTAAAGTAAAAAAAGATGTTTCAAAGTGTAAAAAAATAAATGAAAATATTAAAGGTTCAAAACACCCCCCTTTCGCCATTTTACAACTAAAAAAAATGAAATACTAAAAAAACTTACACATATTTGGTATTTCCGCATCTGAAAAAGTCAGATCTATTAATCCCTTAAAGAGAACCTGTCACATAGTTTTTGCCCCCCTGGCTGAGGACAGAACAAGGTAGTGTCAGACATGCTGTTTACAGCGCTGTGTCCCTTATTCTGTAAGATGCTGTAGTTTTTGTGTATTTAATGCTCAAATCTGCAGTTTTCAGCCAGAAGAGTCATTCGAAGAGTCCTTCAGAGTGTCAGTTTTTTTCAGACCCGGCCAATCGGAGGCTAGCTCCGCCCACCTCAACTGACAAACCTATTATTTTCAATATTTCACTGGAATAGACTATAAAACATAACTTTTAATGATAAGATTAAAACATACATACACTAATTTGACTATATCTAAACTATTAATGTAAAGTTACATCCTACAAATCCCTATACAAAAACTTACTGACATTGTATAAGTGGGGACATCGTCCCGAAAAGGACGGCCCCACCTAGCTATAAGGTCCTAATTTGCCCTATAATAGATGGCTGTTATGTTCAATAAATCATAACCCCCTATCGCTGTAAATATTTTGAGGTTAAAGTACTGACCCTTGACCCTTGACCCTTTCTCAGGTGAAATTCAACTGCCCTGACATCCAAACAATGGGGAATAGCTGTATACAGCGATTCAATATCGCATGTAAGCCAAGCAAAAGTGTCATGCCATTAAATTTTATCAACGATTTGTAAAACATGTTTGGAGTCCCTAAAATAACCAAAACATCTCTTAACCAGAGGCTGGAGAAGAATATCCACCCATTCACATATGTGCTCATTCAAAGAACCGATAACCGCCACAATAGGTCTCATTGGGGGCGGGAACCAGTTCTTATGGAGCTTAGAGAGAGAAAGGAATATAGGAGTGACAGGACTCTTAACCAACATGTAATCAAATTCTTTTTGTCCAAAAACACCTAAAGCAAGACCCTCCTCAAGAATTTTAGTAAGATCTCCAAGAAAAACTTTAGTGGGATCACGACTCAGGGGCTCATATGTGGTTTTACCCTGTAGGAAGTACCTCTTGTCACGTAAAGTAAAAGCTCTCAAATGTCTATTTGGATGGAAAAATATAAAAGTTATGGCTTTTGGAAGGCGGGGAGGAAAAAACGAACATGTCAACCAAACAAACGCAAAGTCCTTAAGGGGTTAAATATCTACTTTGACAAAAAAAAGGAATTAAAATATAGCAATACAAAAACAAAGGATTTTTTAAAAGTGTTTTTATTGTGCAAAAATAGTAAAACACAAAACATAATTAGGCATCACTGTAATTCTTTCAACCAGCAAAATAAAGTAAACGTGCCATTTACACTGCATATTCAAGGCTGTACAAAATTGCTGTTTTTTGGGCACCTCTACTTCGCATAAAAAGTTAATAAACACTCACTTATACCTCAAAATGGTGCCATTATAAACTACAGCTCATTCTGCATAAATAATCCCACACAGCAATGTTGATCTTAAAATAGTTTCTCTCAGAACAATACACATTAAAACAAGTGTTTCACATTAAGTGTATTTTGGTGAAAAAATTTCTGTGAAAAATATATTTCCCTTCATTTGGATTGGGTTGTTTGGCAGCAAATACATGGACTACTGCAAGTTCCGTTCAGATGAATGGGACAGCTGCCGAAATTTCTGCCAAGTTTGAAATCACCTAAAAGTTGCTTTATGTTAAAAAAAAAAAATATATATATATATTGCTGCAATCACATCAACCAGCAGAATAAACTTAACATGTCATTTATACCACACAGATAGTGGCATAAAAAGACTTCATTGCTGTTTTTTTATCATTTTGTTCCCCCCTAATAGTGTAATAAAAATGATCAAATTTTGATATATACCCCATAAAGATTACCAATAAAACCTTCAGCTTGTAAAAAAAAACAGCCTTTACACAGCTGCAATAATATAAATGTTTAAGGCTGTAAAGGCTGAATTTGGCATCACATTCAAATCTTTTATAAAGAAAAACATTGATTTTTTTATTGAAAATTACAACAACAACAA
This sequence comes from Phyllomedusa bahiana, assembly GCA_025379985.1. Lineage (NCBI taxonomy): Eukaryota > Metazoa > Chordata > Amphibia > Anura > Hylidae > Phyllomedusa > Phyllomedusa bahiana. Next base: position 34,408 of record JAODAL010033250.1, on the reverse strand, counting down.
AAAATAAATGTGGTATGACTGTAATTGTAATAACTCACAAAATTAATATTATTTATACTACTGACCGTTGGCTCCCATTGACTTTCACTCTCCCCGGTGCGTAAAAGCTGGGAAGAAGTGACATGTCAATTATTTTCCCCACCACGTATTATACGCCGGGGAATACATCGGCTATTCATAGTTCTCAATGAGAGCTATGAATTATCGTATTTACAGGGCGCAGCGTAGTTATGTGCTGAAATATGCCTCGCAGTTACGTCTTGTTAACATACCCTAACTGTTGTTGCTTCAGAATTTTAAATGGGCTGCAAAAGCATAGAACCCAAGTTACTTTGGATTGAAATGATCAATTAGTATCAGCTTTCCCCAAAGGGAGGAAAACTACCACCAACCAGGGAGAGACAACTCTCTCAGGGCATGATCTTCAAGATCATCTTTGTTGGCAAAAAGAACAAAAACTTTGGGTATACCCATTCCATATGAAAACCAATGAAATATTTGAAATTTTAACATGCTTAAGCATTATCAAAGTACAGTATAACAAAAATATTAATGGCGTTAATCGAATTCATAGTTAATGAAATTTACGTAAAGGGCTTTTCTTACCATGTAGTTTCACAGAGCCACAGTCAGCTTTAGAATCACACATGCTATTCAGACTGTGGATGGGTCTGTAGTAGTGATTGACACATCATCTCTGCTGTTCCTAGATATTCCTATTAGGGCACATCCACACGATGAGTTAAAAATGCACGTTAGATTCTGCCATTAAACACCGCGTTGTCCAACAAGCATTTGACAATTATTTCACATGACAATTTTTAACTTGGTTTTCTGCTGTTTCGCGTATTTTTGCATATTTCCAGCTAATTTTTCTCAGATTTACATGTGGTTTTCAGATTCAGTTTTTCAGTGTTTTTATGTCAGATTTTGTGGAGAGTGCAATTCAATTCTTACTAGAAACCATGTGATTTTTATTAGTCTACCCAGTAGTCACTACTTAAGCTTTTAGTAGCCATATTGGTTACATAGTAGCAAGTCATGTCCTTTGTCTGCTCCATTGAGCTGATTTTTAAATAGCATCAAAAATGAATTGGACGTTTTCAATGACACCATTAGATTACAATAGCGATGAGGAACAGTAGCAGTAAAGTACGCCAACAAGAAATGCAAATGTTGACAACGGGGCTTCACAATGTTTTTGGTCATTATCGGAATAAACGGGTATGTACAGCACACTTTTGGGTTTCCTAATCCCTTAACGCCGCAAACAATTTTGACCTTCTTGACCGAGCCCCATTTTTGAAATCTGACATATTACTTTATGTGGAAATACATTTTTGATACTTTCACCTGTCCATGTGATTCAGAAGTTGTTTTCTTGTGAATTAAGTTAGTAAAAAATTTTGGTCCATACAATCCTTGTTTGTGAAAATATCAAAATGTTGTAAAAATTTTGAAAACTTTGCCATTTTCAAAGTTAAAAAATTTCTGTGTGTAAGACATTGTTATTTCACACAAAATAGTTTCTAACTAGCATCTACCGTATGTCTACTGTATGTTGGCATTTTTTAAATGTCTTTTTTTAAAGACACTAGGGGGCTTAGAAATTATCAGTAATTTTTCCCATTTTGAAGAAAATTTGCAGTCCAATTCTGACGTGGTTTTTAGGGACATGTATGTTAAATACCCCTATAAATGACTCAAACTAAGAAACTATGTCCCTTAAAGTATTAAAAACAGTGTTTGTTTCAGGATGTTTGGATGTTTCACAGAAATTAAAGCACAGTGGAGGCGAAGTCTTAGAATTTAAATTGTTTGTAGATTTTCAATTTTTAACCATTATTCACTGGAACACAGTAGATGATAATAGGGAAATGCCACTCAATAGTGATTTCCCCTGATTCTGCTGTTTAAAAATAGTGTTTTTATTGTTTAAAGCAATATTTTTGCATCTCTATATTCTGATAGTCATAACTTTTTTTATTTTTCCATACAAAGAGCTGTGTAAAGGCATTTTTTTGCAGGATGAACTAACATTTTCATTGGTGCCATGTTGGTGTTTATATGACTTTTTGATTGCTTTATATTTCATTTTATGTGCTGTTGGATGATACCAAACATACATACTTTATTTTTTATCTTTTTGGGGGCGATTGTGTTTTGCTTCTTTTTTATTTTTATTTTTACTTTTACCTTTTCACAATTTTTTTACTTGTCCCCATAGGGGACTTGTATCAGTGATCTTTAGATCACTGTTACAATGCATAGCAGTACATCACAATACTGCTATGCATTGTAACTGTCGCTATGTCTGGCCGAGCTCTCAGGGGAACATCCTCCCAGCTATGACATATGGTTACATCCAATGTTGGTAAGGGGTTAAAATGATATTAATTTAATCATTAGAATCCTGTAATTTTGATTCTCTGTATATGCTGCAGAAAGGCATCGCTAATGGATCCACCTGGTTAATCAGTATTGCCATGAGAGAGAACACATTGTTTTTTTTGTTCGGAATTGAGAAGGCAAAATATATATAGATATTTTTTTATGTTAAATATGGCTGTTGTTTCTAAAACCTATTAAATGTAATAAACCGATTTTTAACGACATCCTGTGTGTTAGTGTGGCTCATAAAAATGAAAGTTTAACATTTTCAGTTCTCACCCCTTCAAGCTGTTCCACGTGATGAGAAAAGAAATTGGTAAATTCTGTTTAAATTTTGAATAACATTTAAAGCTGGCTCCAGATTTCTACGATAGGGTGGCACTTAGAATAAGGTAAAAAAAATGAAAGTGGTTAATTCAAAGTTGTTCCACTATGAAGAGGAGAATTTGTGTAAATTGTTTTTGGAATCGGACAGAATTTACAGGTAGCCCTTGCATTTTCAAAAATTATGAATTAGTTCCACTAATTCTACTAAGGGCCACCTGTAAATGCTGTCCAATGCTGTGCAAAAACAATTTACACAAATTCTCCGGGAACAAGTTTAGGGAGTGAGAAATTTGAATGAACCACTTTCATTTTTTTTACCTTGTACTAAGGGCCAACCTACTATTTATTTACGTAGGCATTTTACCAGGATATTGTTATTGGAACATACACAATTTTCTTGTCCCCAAACTTATATCTGTATAATGCTATTTTTTTATTATATGTTATTTATACTTATTGTCGAAAGTATTTTGTGTTATCTGTATTTTATTATGTTTATTGTATTATGTTTACTGATCCATTAGATATCTGGATAGGTATATTGTAATAGGTCCAACGTGGTTACAGGTTGTTGAAGGGTTTCAACTGTGGCCAACTTCCCACATATGTGTGCGTTAAGCACTACGATCAGTATTAGTATATTAGAATTAAAAAAGAGTACAGGGAGACTCATGGCGTTGCTAACATCGGAATTTGTTCTTACCATTCCGCAAGATCAGCTCCCTGTACCACCTCCCAGACCACTGCCGGAAACAACGGATCTAGTAATCTGTGTGATGGTTGCAGATGAGGCATTCCACTTGATGACCAACAGGCAGTGGCCATATCCACAGAGGGGACTGGATGTGTGGTGGTGGGTTTTTAATGTCAGAGTAAGCTGTGCATGCATATTTGTTGAATGCACCTTTGGAATCATGACAAGTAAGTATTTTATAGATAGCTCATAAACTGAACACACCATTTAGGACTAGATGGCTTTACATATAACAGAACAGACAAAGAATTAGCCAGACAAACAAAGAACTAACATAAAACTAACAAAGAAACTAAGGGCCCTTCATACATTTCCACACATATAACACAAAAAAACTTCAGACTAAACAAAATGAAAAGAAGAAAAGAATAAAACAAACAAAGAAAACTAAATATCAATGCCACAAAAAACAAAACAATGGCAATGATCAAAACATTCCCTAGAGTTTAGCTTCTTTTACTTCAAATGATTAAAAAAAAAAAAAAAATTCTTCTCTTCATTCCTTCAGTAAAACACAAGGTTAACAGTTAATGTTGCTCTTCTCCACCCAAAGGAAACATTTGGGAAAAAGACAATAAGTAATATAAAACTGGTAAAAACAGACATATTTCAACATTTGAAAACTTTGTGCACTATAGCCAATTTATTTATTTGCTTATATTAAATGAGCTCTTTAATCTGTCACATGGACTTATTTTAATTTAAACCAAATTTAAAAGGATATCCTTTCTAACTCATACACCAGATTTAACTTACATTCCAAATTTACAAAAAAAAAATTTCAAGCATACCTGAATATATCCTGTATATACCAAACATCATCTACAGAATGTTACCTGTAAAGACAGAAACATGTCAATTACACACAAAAAAAACTTTGTCCAAATAATGTTCAACACAGATAAGTGCAGTAATTAATGAGCAATAAAAAAAACACACAGAAAGTACACAATCAAGACTCATATCTGGAGCTCCCACTCCCCCCTTCCTCTCTCCCCTCCCTTCTGAAACCCCAGCTGCTGATGTAGAACTACAGATCAAAGCAAGAGTGAGTAATAAGCAGGATTTTTCCTTTTAACAGCTATTACACTGAATACTCATCTCACATGCCATTGTACCTTCACCAGACACATTATAAATAGGTGACATATATACCTTTCACTTATATAAAGATTTCCCATCAGTTTTGCTACTTCCAAACGTCCAACTTTAAACATTACAATTTTCCAACTGTTCCTAACTGCCTATTTCCCTGCTCTTTCTTCCATTATGGCTATTGCAATTTTTCCCTTTAGCCCAATGGGTTAACACTTTGTCTAATTTTTCCAAAATTCCCCCACCCCACTAGATTTTGGCACTTTCCCCCCTTTTTCCCAAATTTTTCCCTATGGGGTCGTCCACTACAGTAAAAATCCTCCTACCTCGGCTAGCCCAATATTTCCTTTTTTGCCATTCGGATAAATTTTAACTGTTAAAACCAAACAACCTCTGATTGCCCCCCCTACCTAAGAGAAATTCCAATAATTTAATTCCCCCCGGGTTTTCAATCAGAGAAAACATTTTGGGAAAAAATTTTCACCTCTCTTATCTCTCAAAATAAAATCATTTGTATTTTACAGTACCACTATTTTTTAATATACGAGGGTACAACACCCCAAAAGCTAACACAAATTCTATATCATACAAATTCAATCGCCACACAAAAGACTCTGGTGAATTCAGAGCAAAATCCAAAAATCCATCCAACACCTCCCTTTCAAACATTCAACATCCATCTGTTTAGACAACACATATATACAGTGGGTACAGAAAGTATTCAGGCCCCCCTTTAAAATTTTTTCACTTTTCTTTCTTTGCACCCATTGGTAAAAACTCTGCACCCTATCTTGAAAGGAAAAAACGGGAAATTTTAGATATTTTTGCAAATTTTATTAAACAAAAAAACTAAAAAATTTCGCATGGTCTTTAAGTTTTTCAGCCCCTTTGCGGTGACATTTAATTTCCCTTTCCTGCCCCATTCCATCTATCCCCTTTGAAATGGTTCTACCCTTCTTTGGGAGCCCAGCTGGGGTTTAAATTTAAACTGATTGCATTTTGATTGGGAATGGCACACACCGCTATATAAGACCGCACAGCTACAGTGCATGTCAGAGCAAAAGGGAAAATTTCATGATTTTAAAGGGAAATTTCCCCAAAGGGAAGCTTAGAGACAGAATGGGGAAAATGCACAGATCTTTTTCAAGGTTACAAAAAAATTTTCCCCAGCACCAATGTTTTTTTAAGACACTGTGGCCTCCAAACCCCTAAAATGGAAAAAGTTTGGGACAAACCACATCTCTTCCTTTTCCGGGGTTCATCTAGCGGTAAAGTTTCCAGAATGAGTAGGGAGATGGGAGATCAACTATCACTGCAGCCGGGCCCCCAAATTGGGGGCCCTTTTGGAAGAGTGGGGCCCGCATACAGTTTTTGAAAAAAAAAAAAAATTAAAGAAAATAAATTCTCGGGTCTTATGAGAAAAAGATTTAAACCTTTTTGGGGGTTTAAATTGTAAGGGGTTTATTTTGGGGGAGAAACCAGGCACACCCAACCCACCTGCCCCCTTTAACAATCCAACATTGAAACATGGTGGGGGGAAGATATGCTTTTAGGGGGTGTTTTTTCAGCTTCGGGGACGGGATGACGGGGTTGTAATTGAAAAAAAGAGAATGGGGCCCAAAGTAAAAGGTACCCGGGAAAAAAATCTTTTTTCCAAGTCTCTTCCCTTCAGAGGGGCCTGAAGGTTCTTTTTCCCAACAAGACAATAAACCCTAAGCACAAAAAGGAAACAATAAAAAAAGCAGTTGGCTTCAAAAAAATTTTGGACCATTCTTGACTACCCCCCAGCCGAGCCCAAACCCTTTAAACCCAATTGGCTCCTCGGGGAGAAACTTGAAAAGGGCCCTTGTCCACCAACACTCACCACCCAACCAAAGGGGAAAAAGGGGAGAGATCTGCAAGGAAGAATGGAGGGGGATCCCCTTAATCCAGGTTTTAAAAAACTTGTTTGCAACTTACCCAAGAAGACTCTGGCTTTTACTAGCTAAAAAGGATGCTTCTACTCAATACGGAGAAAAAGGGGCCCTAAATTTACAAAAGGGCCCTTTGTGATATTTCATTTTTTTTTGTTTAATAAATTTGAAAAAAATAAAAAATTTTTGTTTTTTTCTTTCAAAAAATGGGGTGCAGAGGGGTACATTAAAGGGAGCAAAAAAACTTTTTGGGATCTTACCAATTTGGTTGGAAAGGGAAGAAAAGTGAAATTTTTTAAAAGGGTTTTTAAAATACTTTCCGTACCCACTGTTTATGAAATATAAAACCCAACAATTTTTATTATTTTTAAATTTAATTTTAATAGAAACCATGTTTCCCAGGGGGCTGTACTTTCGGGGGGGTTTTCTCCCTAACATGAGTAAAAACAGAAACACTGATAATTTATTAATGAAAATTTTGGCACGAACGGGAGGCAGAAAAAAACCCTCCCCGGGCGGGGGCTTCCCAATCTAAAAGGGAGGGGGAAAAAAAACAGGGGGGTGAGGGGCAACATTTTTGTGGGGGAAGTAGTGACAACAAGGTTTTGTGGGTTTATAAAAACTCACCTCTCATATTTTATCAAATTTCTTGGCCCCAGATTTACAAAAAGGTTTCAGAGAAACAGTCGGATGAAGAAGCAATATTTGAAGAGACAGAATATATTGTAAGCAGATATAAAATACAGTATATCACTTAACCTTTTGATTTGATGTGCAATTGCTTATTCTGCTGTTCAAGTATTGATCATCCCTGGTTGTCCAGATGCCCAAATCTGTCGTCAAAGACCCCGGGGGGTTTCCCGGGGAATTGTAGCACTAAATAGCGTTCAAAATGTTGATCGGGTTTTAAAATTAAAAGTCAGTTGAAGGTAAAACTATCCAGGATTTATTCAGTACAAGCATTGGGAGACAAACATGGTATATAGCATATAGAGATGGGTGAATTTCTCAAAAATTCGGTTTGCCAGTTTTTCTTTGAATTTTTTCCACAAAAAAACCCTATCAACTAAAATTTTTTTTGGTGGCCGGAAAACGCGTTTTTTAAAAAAAGCTATTTCCTGGGGAGCGGAGGGCCTTAGGGTGTTGTAAAACATTTTTGCCATGTTCAAAAATGCTAGGGAATGTAGTTTTTGGGCTTGTACAATTTCCCTGTTTTAGTATGTCACACGATGATACTTTCCGGGGCCCCCAGAAAACGCTTCACACTTTTCTGGGGGAGTTACAGGGGGAAAAATGACCAAATAAAATGAATTGGGGGAAAAACCCGCCCGACAAGGAAAAAGTCAGGCCCGGCTGGGGAAAAAACCAAATGAGGGGCCAAATCCCCACTTTAAACGTCCTCTTTCCTTTTAAAACCACATCAGTTTATTCCACAGAAATTTTGATTTGAGGGGGGCCCAATTTTTTAAAAAATTTTGGTTTTGGTTTTCCCTTCCCCCGAATATCCCCACAAAAAAAATTCGGGCCGAATTAATTCGGGGCGAAAACACGTTAAAAAACAGCTTATTTTTTTCCGGGACACAGAGCCTTTCAGGGTGCTGTAGAAAGTTGTGTCCTGCTTAAAAAAGCCCAAAGGGGGCCCTTTGGTTTGGGGTTTATACAAAGTTGGGTTTTTTGTATGACATGCACATGACTGCCGCCCCCTCTTTGGGCGCTTCCCCTATAAAATTTCCCGGGCAAATTAAAAAGGCAAAAAATGACCAAAAAACCCGAAGCGGGAAATGAAACCGGGTAAAGTCATGCCAGCGAAAGCTGGAAAAAAAAAAAGCTGAGAGCTCAGGGTGGCCCCAATTTTGTACAAGAGTTTTGGGGGGTAAAGGCGGCAGCAAACGCAGCATAGGTCAGACTGGGCACAATGCCCCTTCTGAGGTGGCAAAAAAAGGGAAATAAGCCACGAGTGGGACAAAAGACACAGTGTGGGGGGTTTTCGGCACGCAAACATGAGGTCAGACAGTGGCACAATGACATTCTGGAGGTGGCCAAAAAAAAGTGAGGCCACAGAGTGGCACCAAAGAAAAAGTGGGGAGGGCCCCGGCGCCCGCACAAGAAAGGGCAGGGGAGTGGCACAATTTACATTCTGGGGGTGGCAAAAAAAAGAGCAGGCCCAGAGTGGCACAAGGGCACAGTGGGGGAGGGACGGCAGCACAGGGAAAGAGGTCAGGGAGTTGGCCCCAAAAACATTCTGGAGGTGGGCCCAAAAAAAGGAGAAAGGGCCCCAGGGGTGGCACAATGACACCCGTGGGAGGTGAAAGCAGCAGCAGCATGAGGTCAGACAGGACACAATGACATTCTGGAGGTTGGCCAAAAAAGTATTTGGCCTCAAGTGGCCAATGACCAAAAGTTTGAGGTGACGGCGGGAGCAGGGATGAGGTTTAAAAGAGTGGACCAAAAGACATTTGGAGGTGGTAAAACCGTGTAGGCCACAAAATTTTGGGACAATGACAGGAGTGGAGGTGGGCGGCGCAGCAGCTGAGGGCAGAGAGTGGCACAATGACACGGGTGGGGGCACCTGGGAAACGCATGAAAGGGAACTCGCATGGGCCCCCGCTGCAAATGAAAACCGCTCCCGATTCCCACACTATGGCCGGGCCCGGCGCTTTTCCACTGCAAACTCGGCATGTTTTCGGCCAAAACAACCCGTTTGGCCCACCCAGTTTTGTCCAGCGGATTTTTCTAAACCCGGGGGGCAGAGTGCTGTCCCCAAATAGGCCACCCCCCTGTTTGGGTTCAGGGGTTTCTCGAGGGCCGGCTGCTTGCTTTGGCGACGCCCCCCCTCCATGGCGGAGGGGGAAGGGAAACTGCTCATCGTGACTCCAGATTAGGTTTTTCTGCTAGGGAGCTGGGCTGCTCCCAAACCCCCCAAACCCTTTCCCCCCGCAGCCACGGCCAGTAGTTCATGAGCGCTGAAAAAACCCCCCCCCCCGGCAGACCTTCAGAGGAGGACGATGCCCGCCATAGGGAGCGGCCCCCCCTGACTCGGAGGGGTTTCCCCATTTGTAAATTTGGGGTTTGTTTCCCCCTCTTTGCAGCTGGGAAAAAAGGCTCCCCCTTTTTTGGGCCCGGGAGCGAGGCTCCAATTTGGGGGGAGAGCCAGAAGTCATTTCCCTCTGCCGGAAAGCGACTATTCGGCTTTTCACTAGCCAGGCAAAATCGCATGTGCAGGCCATCCAAAAAAGTGACCCCCGAGGGGGTCCCTGCCTCCAACTCCAATGTTAATTTCGCCCCGGTGATGCGGGTCATCTACCCCATCTTCCTTTATCTCCATCACCTCCTCCAGCTGCTCCTGCTCCTCCTTCCCTTTTCACCTGGGTGAAAAACCACTCATTTTTTTTCCAAGTCCTCCCCTCCCCCTCCATTTTTAGTCCCCACCGGACTCATGTTGGGCCGCGAAAATGTAGTCCCCACGTCTCCAGTCCCCTGCCCAGACAGATTTTTCAGCATCTGTTCCAGGATATGAAGCAGTGGAATGACGTTATTCATCCCGTAGTCCTGGCGACTGACAAATAACGTGGCCTCTTTGAATGGCCTCAAAAAAACGGCAGGTGTCACGCGTGAGCTGCCATGGCTGACACAAAGTTACACAAGGGAGGTACTCCTGTCCGCCTGGATCATCAAAAATCGTTAATGGCCTTTCTTTTGGTTCATACAGTCGTTCGAAAATGTTGCAGGGGGGAAATTTCCAACGGGTGGAAACATCGCATATCAGAGTGTGTTGGGGAGGCCGTTCTGCTGCTGCAACTCGAGGAGGGTTTCCTGGCTTTGGTGGGAATGGATGGAAGTGCATGCACAGTTTCCTGGCCATTTTCAGAATCTTCTGAAGATCGGTGGAGACTTCAGAAACCTTTTCACAACCAGATTGAACACATGCGCCATGCAGGGCGCATCGACCATCCCTCCTCGGTGCAGCGCGGACACTATGTTACTCCCATTGTCTGTCACCATGGTTCCGATTTGCAGTTGGCGCGGAGAAACCCACACATCGATTTCTTGCGGCATGACGCGGAGAAGTTACTCCCCTGTGTGACTTCGTTCTCCGAGGCAAGCCAGGTGTAGAACTGCGTGACACCGCTGTGCCCTACACATGTGGTTTGATGGAGAGAAACTTGTGGAGGCGAGTTTGGTGGTGTTGGTGGAGGAGGCGACATTGGCGCAGGAGCCGCAGTTTTGACACGTGGAGGAGAAAGCAGCGTCTCCTGTCCAAGTTGTTGGTGTGCCTGGCAGGAAGCACATTCACCCAATGGCCGTAAAGGACATGTATGGCCCTGACCGTAGTTACAGCTCCAGACGTCCGCGCTGCCTGCACCTTGGAACAAACCGAAAGCTCAAGGACTGGCCCACTTTCTGTTCTACATATTTTATAAAGTGCTGGTACTCCCTTTTTGGAAAAGAAATAACGGCTTGGAATCTCCATCTCGGCTCGGAACAAACCATTAGTTCTCTGAACGGTGCAGAGTCCACCAATTTGGAAAGGGAGGGACTGAAGTACCAACAACTTGGACAGGAGCATGTCAGCTGCTGCACCTTAGGATGGGTTTGGACACATACTTGTTGTCTCCTTGCAATCGCCTCGCTGAATGACTGCGGGACGCCATGAGTAGCGAGGAGCGGGAGCATTTTGCCCGGGGAGATGATGTCAAAGAGAAACAGCCCCCTTCTGCAGAGGTGGTGGAGCCTTGACTGGCTGCAATGGCATGCGTGCCACTGGCCGCTGCTGCGGGCTGTTTGCGCGGCGGCAGGATGGACCACCACATCTGAGCCACTTTTCTCCCAGGCCACTGGATGGTGCGCTGCATGTGGTTGACGCAGGGCCGTGGTGCCAACGTTAGCTCCCTGGCCACGCTTCACTTTCTGCCCACAGATTGTACATATAACCCATATTCGGCTCCTCTGGTGTCTTAGAAAAGAGCTCCCAAAATCCCCGAGTATCTGATTTTACCCCACGCTCCGCACTGAGTGACAAACTACCGTCGCTGCCTGCTGGCCCCTGTGCCGCTACTTTCTTGGACCTGCGAAGTGGGTTTTTTACCCGTGCTGCTTGGCTCCCGACCTCACACTGCTGCTACCCCTGCTGATCACGGCCACCAAACCCACTTGCTGGCTGCGCCCTCTTCTCCTGACGCGCAAGCTGACGCCCTCTTCTCCTAACGATGATGAAGCCCTTGCTTCCCCCGGCTCCCAAGTGCTGTCCGCCTACATCATCATTATTTGTGTTTCATCGTCCTGCTGTCCTCATCACCCGGTCTTGGTATGCAGAGGCTGACCCCTCACAACATGACCTCCTATGCCAATCTCCACATCTATACTTTGCCACCTACTGCAAGAAACAGGGGATATTGGCCCATTCATCGCTGCCAAGTAGCTGCTGACTGCCCTCCTCAAATTGTCATCCTCGCTAAAATAGTGGCGCTGAGCCCAGACCACATAGTAGATTTCTGGCTGAGGGAACCGGATGGGACAGAGGCGAGTTGAGGACAGGTGAAGGCCGCTGACCCACTCCCGTGCCTTTCCAACTAAGGTTGTGTCTGACGATCCCACCGACTCTTGGCTGGGGTTGTCAGATTTTCATCTGGGAGGAAGTGGATGCCTAGTCAACCCCAAACAAGAACCCCTTTGGGTTGCTAGTCAGCACACGGCCGCTAGATGACAGCGGCAGTTGTGGCCTCACTGAGTGACCCCTGCTGCGACGTCCCCTTTTCTGTGCTGCGACCTGGGCCTGCTCCAGGAATGTTTGTGCCACTGCCCTCGCAGGTAAAAGACTTTCCACCTCTCTGTCTGACATACTGTTTGTTCTAAAATGTACAGACACTGTTTGATGAAGATATCTGTATATGATAAATACACACCCTGTATTTGACTCCAAATCGACCCACTAAGAAGCTTGGGTAACCCTTGGAAATAAATTATGCTTCACAAATGGGCAGGAAAAATTGACTTGTATGTGCCGTTTAAAAACTCTGTGTAATTTACTGAATATAAAAGCACAAACAGGCTTAATTAACCTTCGGATATGAATTATGCTACAGAATTTCTTCTGTGGCGGTGAAAAACAAAGTTTCTTTTACTGAGTACACCTGCAGAAAAATAGTTAACCCTTGGATGTAAATTGTGCAAAAAAATTGAGCAGCCAAAAACTACCAGCTTTGTAGCGTTTTACAATGGCGTGTATTTTATGATACACAGCAAGAGATAACTTGTAATTAACCTTCGCTTGTGAATTATGCTACAGGCAAAATGTCTTTTTTGCCGGTGAAAAAGACAGTTTATTTTAGTCACCACAACAGCAGAACAACGCTTAATTAACCCCTGGATGTAAATTGTGCAAAAGATTTGAGCAGCCAAAAACTACCAGCTTTGTAGCGTGTTACAATGGCGTGTATTTTACGGTACACAGCAAGAGAAAAACTTGTCATTAACCTTTGGTTGTGAATTATGCTACAGGCAAAATGTCTTTTTTGCCAGTGAAAAAGAGGGTTTCTTTTAGTCACCACAACAGCAGAACAACGCTTAATTAACCCCTGGATGTAAATTGCGCAAAGAATTGAGAAGCCAAAAATTACCAGCTTGTTAGCGTGTTACAATGGCGTGTATTTTACGGTACACAGCAAGGAGAAAAACTTGTAATAACCTTTGGTTGTGAATTATGCTACAGGCAAAATGTCTTTTTTGCCGGTGAAAAAGAGGGTTTATTTTAGTCACCACAACAGCAGGGAAAAACGGTTAATTTAACCCCTGGATGTAAATTGCACAAAAGTATTGAGCAGCCAAAAACTACCAGCTTTGTAGCGTGTTACAATGGGGTGTTTTTTACGCTACACAGCAAGAGAAAAACTTGTAATTAACCTTCGGTTGTGAATTATAATACAGGAAAAATGTCTTTTTTGCCAGTGAAAAAGAGGGTTTCTTTTAGTCACCACAGCAGCAGAACAACGCTTAATTAACCCCTGGATGTAAATTGCGCAAAAGAATTAAGCAGCCAAAAATGAAGTGGTATTTGTATTGTAAAAACGCTGTTTCTTTAAATGAATACAACAGGAACAGGCTTAGATCACCCTTGGATATTCAATGTGATGTGAGCAGATAGCATTAAAATGTATATGCAGCTGCATCGGACGCACACTGGACTTCAGTTCCAATACCCCACAAAATCAGAAATAGAACGTTAAGAGAAGCAGTCTCTGAGACAAGCTTGACACCCCCAAAAATCGCTGTATAAAAATGAGTTCTTTAGTATCAGCAAACATAAGCACCACGGCAGCACCTTCCCTATTCAGTTTCAGTGAGAGCGGTATGAGCTCCCCCGCGTTGCGCCCGGACTTATATAGTGCGGTGAGTCACAGAATCCCGCCGGTCTTGATTGGCTTCATCTTGCACATGTCATGTAGGCTATGCCCTTCTTCCTCCCAGAGTTCTTTGCCCCATGTAACGCCATGTGCTTGCAGCCATTTTATCAATCAAAAGCACACTTCGTTCACGCGAAGTACCCCAAAGTTCGACTTAGTTCCGAACCAAAGTTTTCCTGAAATTCTAAACGAATTCCACTTCGTTAGAATCAATTCGCCCATCTCTAATTATGACAGAACCTATTCTGTTAAACACTAATACTTGTAGGGACCCCCATCCCACCAAAAGAGTGGAGAGGGTGTCGGCAGTAATTTTGCGTTGACGTCACGGATCATTTTGCCCTTCCTTTCATCCGTTAGTGTCTGCTTTCAATCAGTCAATAATCCATCAGTATTGCTAAAGCCAGAAACAAACAGGAGTTGATCCAAAACGGAGATGACCAGTAAATGGGATATTTGCATGTCTTCTGTGTTCTGTATCCACTCCTTCTTTTGTCTAACTAATCATCAGGCAATCCTAATCCTTTTCATTCCTTCTAACAGTTTAAAAGAAGGGGGAAAACAAACATAGTGGCAACATTATAGAGTGGTGGAGGGTGGAAACAGCATTAGGAAACCACAGGGTGTTTGAGTGAGACAGTGATCAGTTGGCAGCAGCATGAGTAGCAAAAATCACATAGTGTGGAGGTTGCATCAACATCAGTAGGCCACAGTGTGGCACAATCACACAGTGTGGAGGTGGCAGAAACATCAGTAGGTAATAGAGTAGCACAATGACAGAGTGTGGAGGTGGCAGCAACATCAGTAGACCACAGAGTGGCACAATGACAGAGTGTGGAGGTGGCAGCAACATCAGTAGGCCACAGAGTGGCACAATGACAGAGTGTGAAGGTGGCAGCAACATCAGTAGGCCACAGAGTGGCAAAATAATACAGTGTGGAGGTGGTGGCAGTAGCAGCAGCAGCATGAAGTTGGAGAGTGGAACAATAACAAATCCTGGAGGTGGCAGCAACATGAGTAGGTCACAGAGTGGCACAATGATACAGTGTGGAAGTGACGGCAGCAACATCAGTAGGGCATAGAGTGGCACAATGACAGAGTGTGGAGGTGGCAGAAACATCAGTAGGCCATAGAGTAGCACAATGACAGAGTGTGGAGGTGGCAGCAACATCAGTAGGCCACAGAGTGGCACAATGACAGAGTGTGGAGGTGGCAGCAACATCAGTAGGCCACAGAGTGGCACAATGACAGAGTGTGGAGGTGGCAGCAAAATCAGTATGACAGAGAGTGGCAAAATAATACAGTGTGGAGGTGGTGGCAGAAGCAGCAGCATGAAGTTGGAGAGTGGAACAATGACAAATCCTGGAGGTGGCAGCAACATGAGTAGGCCACAGAGTGGCACAATGATACAGTGTGGAAGGGACGGCAGCATCATAAGTCTACATATTGACCACGTGCAGAGTTCGGAGGTGGGTTGCAATACCAGTCCCTGGTAAAGATGGTGGGTGGTAGATGGAGCAGCTGTCAGCTGATGTTTGGCGGCAGGCGGGTGGCAACATCAGAATAGTGGCTGAGGTAGTAGCCAGAAGAATCCAGACTCATTTCTCAAAGTTTTGGTGAGGCGTCATGGCTGATCTAATCTGATCTAATCTAAGGCATTGGTGTGTAGAAATCCTGGCCGATCTACATCTGATTCATCTTGACAAAGGTGAGTCTCTCCACATTTCGGGTGGACAAGCAAGTTCTCCTTGGGGTAACTATGGTCCCCGCAGCACTGATCACCTACTCTGATGCTACACTACTGGCCGGACAGGACAGCTTCTCCAGTGCAAGCTCGGCAAATTGCAGCCACACATCCAGTTTGGCTGCCCAGTAGTCCAGCAGATCTTCTATGTGGGTGGTAGATTGCTGTACAAGTAGGCCACCAACTGCAGGTTCAGGGTCTGCTCCAGGTCCTGCTGCTGCTGCTGCCGAGTACCCTCCTCACTAGGTGGGTGAAGAAAGTTGCTCATCAACAACTCCAGGCTTAGGCTGCTGCTGATGGAGCTGGTATTGTTCCTTCTCCCCAACCTCCCCACAGCAGCCGTGGCAGTGGTACAGATGTGACGAGGAACCCCCCGGTCAGACCTGTCAGAGGATGGAAGATGGCGCAGATAGTCCCAACTGACCACATAGGATTTCTATATAGTACTTGAGTTTGTCCTCTCTCTCGGCAGGTGAAAAAAAGGCTCCCATTTTGGACCGGTAGCGAAGGTCCAAGAGGGTGGAGAGCCAGGAGTCATCCCTCTGCCGGATGGTAATTATTCGCTCTCACTAGCCAGGCAAATCAGCATGCAGCCAACCATCTATGCAAGTGACTCTGAGGAACTCCCTGCCTCCATCTCCACTGTATACTGCTACGGTATGTCTGGGATATCTGCCTCGTCTTTCTCATCTCCCTCTACCTCCTCTGGCTGCTCCTGCTCCTCTCCTGTCACCTGAGTAGAAAAACCACTCATTTCACCAGACACTGCTTGTGCTCCAATGTCCTCCTCCTCCTTTTCCTCCTCCAGTTCAGCCCCCACCGGACTCATGTGGCCGTAAGATGTAGTCGCCACGTCTCCAGTCCACTGACCAGACAGATTTTGCAGCATCTGTTTCAGGACATGAAGCAGTGGAATGACGTTATTCATCCCATAGTCCCAGCGACTGACAAATAACGTGGCCTCCTCAAAGGGCCTGAGCAAACGGCAGGTGTCACGCATGAGCTGCCACTGGCTGACATCAAAATTACACAGGGGAGTACTCCTGTCCACTTGGATCATCAAGAAATCATTAATGGCCTTTCTCTGTTCATACAGTAGGTCTAACACATGGAGGCTGGAATTCCAACGGGTGGAAACATCGCATATCAGCCTATGCTGGGGAAGGCCGTTTTCCCACTGCAGCTCAAGGAGGGTGTGCTTTGCTTTGAAGTAATGGATGAAATGCATGTACAGTTTCCTGGCCATTTTTAGAATTATTCATTATTCCTTGCCACACATTGATTTTGTGTTGCATGACGCAGTGCAGTTTCTCCCCTGTGTGACTTCGTTCAACCAGGCAAACCACGTGTAGAACAGCGTGACACCGCTGTGCCCTGCACATGTGGTATAATGGAGCATCACTTAGACTTCTGGAGGCTGAGGTAGTGGTGGAGGAGGAGGCGGATATTGGTGCAGGATTAGCAGTTTGACAACGTGGAGAAGAAAGCGGCGTCTCCTGTCCAAGTTGCTGGTGTGGCCGGGCAGGAAGCACATTCACCCAGTGGACCGTAAAGGACATGTACTGTCCCTTACCGTAGTTACAGCTCCACATGTCCACGCTGCCGTGCACCTTAGAAGACACCGGTAGGCTCAAGGATTGGCCCACCTTCTGTTCTACATATTTGTGCAAGGCTGGTACTGCCTGTTTGGAAAATAAATTATGGCTTGGGACTCTCCACCTCGGATTGGCACAAGCCATTAGTTCTCTGAATGGTGCAGAGTCCACCACTTGGAAAGGGAGGGACTGCAGTACCAACAACATGGACAGGGGCACGGTCAGCTTCTGCACCTTAGGATGGTTGGATACATACTGCTGTCTCTTGGCAATCGCCTCGGTGAACGACTGCTGGCGCCATGAGTGGCGAGGAGCAGGAGCATCTGGACCGGTAGATGATGGCAAAGACAAGCAGCTCCCTTGGGCAGAGGTGGTGGAGCCTTGATTGGCTGAAATGGCATGCGTGCTACTGGCTGATGTTGCTGCGGCAGAATGGAACACCACATCTGAGGCCACTGGATGGTGACGCTGTATGTGTTGACGCAGGGCCAAGGTGCCCACGAGTAGGTGATTTTACCGCCAACGTTACGCACAGACTGACTACTACTGCCACTGCCTCAGTGAGCCCCTTTGCCACTTCTTTCTTGGACCTGTGAAGCGGGTGGTCTACCCCATGGCCATTTGGCTCCCGACCTCGCACTGCTGCCACCCTGCTGACTCACAGCCACACTACCGACTTGCTGGCTGCGCCGCTGCCTGATGCGCAAGCTGACGCCCTCTTCTTCTGATGATGAAGCCGTTGCTTCATCCCACTCCCAAGTGTAATTGGCTATATCGTCATCAATAAGTGTTTGCCCGTCACGGCTGTCCTCAACGGTCTCGGTATGCAGAGCCTGACCGATTGCAACATAACCTCCAATGAAACTCTCCCCATCACTACCTGACCGCCTACTGCAAGAAGCAGGGGATGTCTGCCCCACCTCTTTGCTGCCAAGTAGCTGCTGACTGTCCTCAAATAGTTCGTCCTCACTGTATAGTGGCGCAGAACCCAGACGACATAGTAGTTCTTTGGCTGAGGTAACTGAATGGGACAGAGGCTGGTTGAGGACAGGTGAGGGCCCCTGTCCTGCTCCCAGACCATTCCAACTAAGGTTTGTGTCTGACTAACCAACCGACTCTTGGCTGGGGTGGTCAGATGTCATCTGGGAGAAAGTGGATCACCTAGTCAACCAATCAAGAACCGTTGGCTTGGTGATCAACACACGGCCAATAGATGACAATGATAGCTCTGGCCTCACCGAGTCACCCCTGTTGTGACCTGTGCCTGTTCCAGGAACATTTGTGCCACTGCCACTGGCGTGCAAAGGGCCTGCCACTTCTCTGACATACTGTTTGATCAAAAATTGTCTGTATATAATAAATACACACCCTGTATTTGACTCAATATTACCCCACAAACAAGAGAATAAATTAACCCTTGGGTATAAAATACCCTACAGAAATAACCAGATGGAAATCAGGCATATATGGGGCAGAAATACACAAACCCTGCATTTGACTCAAAATTACCCCACAAACAAGAGAATAAATTAACCCTTAGGTATAAAATACCCTACAGAAATAACCAGATGGAATTCAGGCGTATATGGGGCAGAAATACACACACCCTGTATTGAACTCAAAATTACCCCACAAACAAGAGAATAAATTGACCCTTTGGTATAAAATACCCTACAGAAATAACCAGATGGAATTCAGGCGTTTATGGGGCAGAAATACACACACCCTGTATTTGACTCAAAATTACCCCACAAACAAGAGAATAAATTAACCCTTGGGTATAAAATACCCTACAGAAATAACCAGATGGAATTCAGGCGTTTATGGGGCAGAAATACACACACCCTGTATTTGACTCAAAATTACCCCACAAACAAGAGAATAAATTAACCCTTGGGTATAAAATACCCTACAGAAATAAATCAGGCATATATGGTGCAGAAATACACAAACCCTGCATTTGACTCAAAATTACCCCACAAACAAGAG
Source organism: Phyllomedusa bahiana (assembly GCA_025379985.1). Lineage (NCBI taxonomy): Eukaryota > Metazoa > Chordata > Amphibia > Anura > Hylidae > Phyllomedusa > Phyllomedusa bahiana. The sequence continues at coordinate 15,200 of JAODAL010033250.1, read as the reverse complement.
GATAAATTAACCCTTAGTTATAAAATGCCCTACAGAAATAAAAAGATGGAATTCAGGCGTATATGGGGCCGAAATACATACACCCTGTATTTGACTCAAAATTACCCAACAAACAAGAGGTGAACTTAACCCTTGGGTATAAAATACCCTACAGAAATAACCAGATGGAATTCAGGCGTATATGGGGCAGAAATACACACACCCACTATTTGAGTCAAAATTACCCCACAAACAAGAAGTGAAATGAACCCTTGGGTATAAAATACCCTACAGAAATAACCAGAAGGAATTCAGATGTTTATGGGGCAGAAATACACACACCCTGGATTTTAGGGAGAATACCCCACAGACTAAAATAAAAAACGCTGGTTCAGGAACAGGGGTGTATATGACACATACTTGTGAAGGTCTTTCACCCCAGTAGCTCAAAAAACGGGTTTGTTTTGCAAAGAGTGCAATACATTGCTGCAAAAGCCAGATGCCTGTGACAGGAGACACAGTGATAAGTGTGAGAATTTAACATGGTGTCAGTATTTATAGGGCTGTGATGTCACAGAAGCCCACTGGTTGCTGATTGGCTTCATATCTGCACATGACATTGAGGATGTTCCTTTCCTCCTCCCATAGTTCTCTGCCCCATGTCACGCCATGTGCTGGCGGCCATTTTAGAAAAAAAGACGATTCGTTCCTGCGAAGTACCATAAACTTCGCCTTCGTGCAGAATCTAATTTTTCCTGAAATTCTAAACGAATTCCACTTCGTTAGAATCGATTCGCCCATCTCTAACAGCATAGCATAGCATATACAGACGAAGTCCCACCCATCTTCAAGAGGGTACATGTTTTATAGCCTAACCTAACCCTAAGCCTAACCCTTCTTCTACAGGAATACATCAGCAAATAAATTTAAACCATGAAAATTTCCTAGTGGCTGGTTTGAAATATGCTAATATATGTATATTACAACCTACACCTTCTGAGGTTAAACAAAGACCCTTGTTCCTTTGAATAGGCCTATACATCCAGACCATATGTTTTCAATTATTACGCTCCTTCCTGTCTGCCTGGACGAGGGGCCCCCATGTCTATTAACATTCCAAATACATCAGTGTTCTTTGGAGAGAACAAAATACATATTTTATGAGTCTATAAAATCACATGGATATATAAAATGATAAAATTACCCTCACAATATTAAAGTTACATTTTATTACGTCTAAGTGTGCCACAGACAATAATTTCACACATAAGTATATTAAATAAAAGAATTTGATCAAATGCACATAGGCCTAATCTTTAGAGTATGTAAATCTTTAGAGTGTAAATTTACACTTCAAAAAAAGCCTGATTAGAGGTGTATTCTGAAGCGTTTTTGAAGCATTTTTTGAAGAGTATTTTGAAACATCCTATCCCCGTTATTGACTATGGGGATTTTACAAGTGAAAAACTCCTCAAGAATTGACATGTCACTTTTTTTTTTTTAAAGCCGTAATTGTGTCCAAAAAGGTTTGTATTAAGCTTCTGAAATATGCTTTGTGTGAACAACAAGGCAGATTTGAGGCTTCTCTGATGCTTCTCTGATTTTGGGCCTGTATCCAGCATGTAAAACATGCTAAAAATGGCTACAAAACGCTATGTTAATATACCCTTAGTTTCATTTTTGAGCACATGTTTATGAAACTGTGCGAGCACTTCTCAACATATTATACTTTCTTTTTTCAATTAAAAAATTACACACATCAATGTTGACACTCACTCGGGGGTCAGTATACTTATGGTCTTGTCCATGCGGCAGTACATTTTGGAAGGCATGGCTCAGTGATGTGTCCACTTCAACAGAATGCATAAAATATAATGAAAAACACATCAAATGTAGGTGGGATCAATAGTGCATCATAGAGCAATACTGAGTTTTTGGAGGCAGATCCACGTAAAAATCCACGTGAAATACAAGCACAAAGCTTTGTGTGCGGTTTTGCATGAGGCTTTTAGCCATCACATTGATTTCTGTATATTGTATATTTATTGTAATTTTCAGATGGAAATATAACCAAAGAATGAGCATGTGCTAAGTTTTTCCAAAACCTGCCGTTTTTGAGATTCGATCTCTGAAAATCTACATTGTGTGGGAATGGTTTGCAGTCCTTTTTAGATGAGTATTTCAAGTCCAAATCCACTAAAGTCTACATAGTAAATCTCTTTTTATTTACTAATCTATATGATATTAACCCCTTACCGCCGGAGCCAGTTTTGGCCTTCCTGACAGAGCCCTGGTTTTAAAATCTGACATGTGTCACTTTATGTGAGAATAACTTTTTGACACTTTTACCTACCAAGTGATTCAGAGATTGTTTTCTCGTGACACATTGTGCTTTAAGTTAGTAATACATTTTGGTCCAAAAAGTCCTTATATAATTGTGAAAAATATAAAAATATCATGAAAATTAGTAAAAATTAGCAATTTTAAAGTTCAAAAATTTCTGCGTGTAAGACAGATAGTTATTCCACTCAAAATAGTTTATAACTAGCATCTACCATATGTCTACTGTAGCTTGGCATCATTTTCAAGAAAATTTGCAAAATAGATTTTTTTAGGGACCAGTCCAGTTCTGACGTGGCTTTGAGGGGCCTGTATGTTAGATATCCCAATAAATTACCCCATCTAAGAAACTACACCCCTTAAAGTATTTAAAAAAGCATTTAAGAAGTTTGTTGTGAAGGTGAAATTTCAAAATTTCACTTTTTTTTGCAGATTTTCAATTTTTATCCATTACTCACAAGAATACGGTAAATGTGATCAGGGAAATGCAACTTAATATTGATTCCCCAAATTCTGCCGTTTTCAGAAATATCCCATATGTGGCCCTAGTGTGCTATTTGGCTAGGTTCACATGGCTTAATTGCGGGACGAAATTACGCCCCGCAATTACGGCGTGTGGCCGGGGGCGGGGTGGGAGCGGGGGGGGCCGCTGGTAATTCACATGTCAATTATCTCCCCGCTCGGCGTATTCGCCGAGCAGGGAGAGGAGACGTAATCCATAGTTCTCTATGAGAACTGTGGATTACCGTAATGACTGGAACGTTTTCAGCCCGTAATTTGCGCACTCTGGCGCATAATTACGGACTGAAATACGTCCAGTTTTAAGCCGTGTGAACATGGCCTTTAGCTCAACCACAAGCCCCAGAATAGGAGGAGCAACTACTGGACTCTGGGGTCTCATTTTCATTACAATTTTATCTAGGCGCAATTTCAGGTTTGCGGACACCATAAGGTTCCAAAACTTAATAGAAACTCCTAAAAAGACCCCATATTGGAAACTACACCCCTTACGGAATATATCCAGAGGTGCAGTGAGTATATCGACCCCACAGGTGTTTCAAAATTTTTTTAAGCATTAGGCTTTGAAAATAAAAAAAAATTTTTTTTCCAATAATCTGTAATTTTAGATGAAAATGTTTAATTTTTACATGGAATCCTGGAAAAAAAAAGCCCACAAATTGTGTTATGCAATTTCTTCGAAGTTCGGCAATACCCTACATGTGGGTGTAAACTGCTGTTTGGGCACATGGCAGGGTGTACAAGGGATACAAGGGAGGGAGTGTTATTTTGCTTTTGGAACACAGATATTGGTGGGGCCATGTCGCATCTGCAAAGCCCCCAAAGTACTAGAACAGGGGAAACCTTCCAGAAGTCACCCCATTTTGGATTCAGACTCCCTCAAGGATCTCATCTAGGGGTGTATTGTGCATGTTTGGCGCACCGGTGTTTCGGAGTCTTTTTTTTAGCATTGGGCCATGAAAATGGGGAGGAAAACGCCGTTCCGCCATTGTTTTTGGGCTTCATTTTTACAGTATTCGCCATACGGGATAAATGACGGGATAACTTTACTATGGGGGTCGGTATAATTACAATGATATAAATTGTATATAGTTTTTTATGTTTTATTACTTTTACACAATAGAAGCGAGTTTATAAAAAGTTGCGTTTTTATGTTGTCCTATTCTGACAGCCATAGCTTTTTTAATTTTTTGTATACGGAGCTGATTGTGGGCTTGTTTTTTACGAGATGAGTTGATGTTTTTATTAGTACCATTACGGGGTGCATGTGATGCTTTGATCACTTTTTATTAAGGTTTTTGTGAGGCATTTTGTACAAAATACAGCAATCCTGGTAGTGTTTTTTATTTTTATTTTTTACAGCGGTCACTGTGCGGTATAAATGGCATGCTAGTTTTACTCAGCAGGTTGATACAATTACAGCGATACCAAATTTGTATATTTTTTTAATGTTTTACTGCTTTTACATAAAAACACTTTTATTTGAAAAGGAAAACACGTTTTTGCATCGCCATAGTCTGAGAGCCATAACTTTTTTATTTTTCTGTTTATGGAGCTGTGTAGGGACTTTTTTTTTGCGGGATGAGTTGACGTTTTTATTGGTATCATTTTTGGGGGGACAAGACTTTATGATCGCTTTTAAATCCGTTTTTTGGAAGGCAGGGTGAAGAAAATACTGCAATCCTAGCAGTGTTTTTTATTTTTATTTTTAATAGCGTTCACCGTGCAGTATCCGTGACAAGTTAGTTTTACTCTGTGGGTTGAGACGATTACGGTGATACCCAATTTATATAGTTTTTTTTATGTGGAAGCACAATTTTTTTTTTAAAGTGTTTTTATTGTGTAAAACAATATTTATGCATCACTATCTTCTAATAGCCATAACTTTTTAATTTTTCCGTATACAGAGCTGTGTAAGGACTTTTTTTTGCGGGATGAACTGACGTTTTAATTGGCACCACTTTGATGTTGATATGAGTTTTTGATGACTTTTTACTCCATTTTATGTGCTGCGGGATGAACAAAAATCGCAATTCTGTGACTGTTTTTTGGGGGCTTTTTTATGGCGTTCACCGTACGGGTTAATTAACATGACAGATTTATAGGGTGGGTCGTTACGCATGCAGCGATACCAAATATGGGTACTTTATTTATTTTTTATCTTTTTTGGGGCGATTGGCGTTTGTAAAGGGGAATAGGGCGGTGTATGTGTTTTTATTTTATTTTTTGTGTTTGTGTTTTACTTTTACACTTTTTTCTAATTTTTACACACTTATTTCACTTTTTCCCAGAGGGGAATTGCATGAACGATCGTCAGATCGTTCATACAATAGGAGATCAGCTGAGCGCCGTTACTGCGCCGGGATCGCGGGCAGCAGAAGCTCACTCCTGCCGCCCGCAGCTGCGATGTCACGACCACGATGTCGCAACATCGGGGGGTTAATCCCCCGCGGCCGGAGTGAGCTCCGGCCGTGGTGGATGCGGCATGCCAGCGGTAATATACCGCTGGTTCCATGCCGCGATCTTGCGCGCTCCGCTTGTGAGCGCGCAAGATTGCCATGACGTACTCATACGTCAATTTGCGGGAACCCCTACCCGACATTGACGTATGAGTACATCAAATGTCGGTAAGGGGTTAAAAACTATTTAAAAGCAGAGGATTTTAGGTACTAAATGCCCAAAAACTTTGTACATTTTCTTTAAATTTCTGAACGTATTTTATAAACACAATGGTATGATGAAAAGGGAACTCTGGTTGTTATGGGCAACAATAAAACTGCTAGACAGTTTTCACACATGTGGCCCAAGCATTTAAAACCAAAATAAAGTGCGGGTTGTCACAAAAAAAAAAAAAAACATTCTTAGATTTACTTGGAAAAGTAAAAAGCATTCCATAAAAATTGACCTATCAGATTTGACAAATGGGGCTGTTCCCTATCCTAATCTATCAAATACACTAAACTGACAAAAAAAAACGTAGGGGTTGACCCATCTAGTTGTTTTCGCTCTGCGCAGCCTCTTCAGGCTCACACTTCTTGTGCAGGCTGTGGGTAGGATATTTCAGCTCTGCTAGCTCTAATTCCTAGCTGAGCCTGTTACAGGCTTCATAAACCATTTCATGTTGCTTCACCATTAACACATCCAAACACTTTCAGTATTTAGATCATATTCTTTACTTCATGCTTTTCACATATATTCATGTATTTGTCAAAACATATGAAGTTGTATCCAGACATTTAGTCAATACAGCATAAGGTAAGCAAGCTGTTATACCCATAATATAAATATAGTCCATGCAAGTATATGCTCTTATTTAGGTAAATACATCACCATTCAGACGAGCTGAGACTGCTCTGGTAGCAAACCTGCACTATGTTTCAGGGGTCATGCCCCCTTTCTCAAGCATCAGGGAAACAGGCCCTTTGTGTTTGCAAGCTGAAGCTTATATGGAATAAAGGTGAATTGTTTGTGAAGTGATTGAGCCTGTTACAGGAACATAACTAATAGTGGGGACATACAAAACAATGATTCTGTCCAAGCAGTACATACGGCTTTAAATATAAGCAAGCAGAACTGTATATGTCATGAGACGAAGCTTCTAGTGAGAGAGATAAGACATCATGCTGCAAAGGCACATTGTTAGCTGTTGAGTGATTCTGTTATATTTAATGTAACACAAATATGCTCTGCAGACCTCACAGGCTTGCAACTCTAAGGGCTTGCTCACACGACGCTTTTGTGATATGTTTTACGGATCTATTTGACGGATCCGCAGAACGGATCTCACAATTGTCAGTGTGATTAACATTGCGTTCACTGGCAAAAGCGCATCGCTGTTCTCACGGGAGATCGGCGATGCGCTTTTGAGAGCTCTCCTGCGCTGCGCTTTTCGCATCCACTTTAAGAATTGATATGTCAATTCTTCTTGCGTTCTACGCAAGTGGAAGCCCCTAGGCGATAATGGAGTCCGCTGTTGGCACCTGTCCAAAAGCGCTCCACCCGCTGGGTACGTATTGGCGGTGCTTTGCTTCCTGAAAGCGGATCCGAAAAGCGCAGTGGGCGGCTGGACGGGGATCGGAGGTGAGAGGCTGGATGGAAATCGGAGGTGAGCGGCTGCAGGGGGATCGGAGGTGAGCGGCTGCAGGGGGATCGGAGGTGAGCGGCTGCAGGGGGATCGGAGGTGAGCGGCTGCAGGGGGATCGGAGGTGAGCGGCTGGACGGGGATCGGAGGTGAGCGGCTGGACGGGGATCGGAGGTGAGCGGCTGGACGGGGATCGGAGGTGAGCGGCTGGACGGGGATCGGAGGTGAGCGGCTGCAGGGGGATCGGAGGTGAGCGGCTGGACGGGGATCGGAGGTGAGCGGCTGGAGGGGGATCGGTGGTAAGCGGATACATGTGATCGGAGGTGAGGGGCTGGACGGGGATTGGAGGTGAGCGGCTGGACGGGGATCGGAGGTGAGCGGCTGCAGGGGGATCGGAGGTGAGCGGCTGGACGAGATCGGAGGTGAGCGGCTGGACGGGGATTGGAGGTGAGCGGCTGGAACGGGATAGGGGGGGAGCGGCTGGAGGGGGATTGGAGGTGAGCGGCTGGACGGGGATGGGAGGTGAGCGGCTGGACGGGGATTGGAGGTGAGCGGCTGGACGGGGATCGGAGGTGAGCGGCTGGACGGGGATTGGAGGTGAGCGGCTGGACGGGGATCGGAGGTGAGCGGCTGCAGGGGGATCGGAGGTGAGCGGCTGGACGGGGATTGGAGGTGAGCGGCTGGACGGGGATCGGAGGTGAGCGGCTGGACGGGGATCGGAGGTGAGCGGCTGGATGGAGATCGGAGGTGAGCGGCTGCAGGGGGATCGGAGGTGAGCGGCTGGACGGGGATCGGAGGTGAGCGGCTGCAGGGGGATCGGAGGTGAGCGGCTGGACGGGGATCGGAGGTGAGCGGCTGGACGGGGATTGGAGGTGAGAGGCTGGATGGAAATCGGAGGTGAGCGGCTGCAGGGGGATCGGAGGTGAGCGGCTGCAGGGGGATCGGAGGTGAGCGGCTGGACGGGGATCGGAGGTGAGCGGCTGCAGGGGGATTGGAGGTGAGCGGCTGGACGGGGATCGGAGGTGAGCGGCTGGATGGGGATCGGAGGTGAGCGGGTGGACGGGGATCGGAGGTGAGCGGTTGGACGGGGATCGGAGGTGAGCGGCTGCAGGGGGATCGGAGGTGAGCGGCTGGACAGGGATCGGAGGTGAGCGGCTGCAGGGGGATCGGAGGTAAGCGGCTGGATGAGATCGGAGGTGAGTGGCTGGACGGGGATTGGAGGTGAGCGGCTGGACGGGGATCGGAGGTGAGCGGCTGCAGGGGGATCGGAGGTGAGCGGCTGGACGCGATCGGAGGTGAGCGGCTGGACGGGGATTGGAGGTGAGCGGCTGGACAGGGATCGGAGGTGAGCGGCTGCAGGGGGATTGGAGGTGAGCGGCTGGACGGGGATTGGAGGTGAGCGGCTGGACGGGGATCGGAGGTGAGCGGCTGCAGGGGGGATCGGAGGTGAGCGGCTGGACGGGGATTGGAGGTGAGCGGCTGGACGGGGCTCGGAGGTGAGCGGCTGCAGGGGGATCGGAGGTGAGCAGCTGGACGGGGTTCGGAGGTGAGCGGCTGGACGGGGATTGGAGGTGAGCGGCTGGACGGGGATTGGAGGTGAGCGGCTGGACGGGGATCGGAGGTGAGCGGCTGCAGGGGGATAGGAGGTGAGCGGCTGGACGGGGATCGGAGGAGAGCGGATGGACGGGGATCGGAGGTGAGTGGCTGGACGGGGATGGGAGGTGCGCGGCTGGACGGGGATTGGAGGTGAGCGGCTGCAGGGGGATCGGAGGTAAGCAGCTGGACGAGATCGGAGGTGAGCGGCTGGACGGGGATTGGAGGTGAGCGGCTGGACGGGGATCAGAGGTGAGCGGCTGCAGGGGGATTGGAGGTGAGCGGCTGGACGAGATCGGGGGTGAGCGGCTGGACGGGGATCGGAGGTGAGCGGCTGGACGGGGATCGGAGGTGAGCGGCTGCAGGGGGATCGTAGGTGAGCCAGGGCCGTCTTAACAGTATCATGGGCCCCCGGGGCAGAGCAGTGAGCTGGGCCCCCCAACTAACACAGCCACTAACAGAAACAAATATATACATTATTGATAATAAACTTATATTTATTGGTTCTTTCAATAAAATATGCTCTTTTTACATAATTTAATTCCTTACTGACACAGGACATAATCAAATGTTCTGGTGCCGGTAATGTTCTATGTAGCAAGATAACTCAGTAATCCTGCTATATAGAAGGCTGGTGTACGCTGCTAGCTGCATCTGATACTGTCCAGTAACAGCAGAGATGAGAGCCAGATCTGTTTCCCACTTATTAACCCTGTAAACACGGCGGTGACTGCAGCAGTGGTGTTTAATTAGAAATGCTGCTGCACAATCTAATCTGATTAGTACATGGACTTCACACTGTGGAGAGGATTTATTTTTTTAACCAGACATAGATACAGTAATCTACTTCAAGTGTGGGTAAAAAAAAAAAAAAAGTTTACCCCTGGCCTGTATTGAGTGCATGTTCTAATCGTATATGACATATTATCAGATAGCTATAATACCACCAGTGATTAAATAGCACCAACAAACTTTATATAAAAAGACAATCATACAGGGACTGAGAAATACCTGCAGACTGTGGATGAATAAAAACACGGTAATAAAATACCAAAATGACCAGCATACTTTCAATGAATATCACCACCATATGGAGACTGTACAGTGGTCATATAGTGGACTGCGTACAATCTGCAGTCCTATCATATTGCAGACTGAGTACATTTATAAAGTACAGATAAAACACAGTAAAATGCAGAATACACAATTAAATATATTGACTCACAGGTGACCCCTCTGACAGGAGTTGCTTCATTATCCCCCATTTTCTCCATCTGGCCCAGACCGCGATAACTTCTTCCAATCATATTATGTATAGGGAAAAAAGCACCCACCAGGTACCCACTTGTTCAATGGGTGTCATTTAACCCTTTAACACTGCAGAGATTAACGTGGTGTTATTTTTTTCCTCCCTGCCTAATGCTTTTTTTTTTTGGTCATACACGAGCACTTTTTTTTTTTGCAGAACAAGATGTACTTTCTAATGTTACTTGGTAATATGAAAAAAACTGAATTGCACAAGGGAGGGGTTTGTTGTTATGGAGTTCGCAGTTCAGTATAAATGACCTGTTACCTGTATGCTGTAAGGCTTTTGTAGTGGTACTTTTTAAAATGATAAAATGCTTTTTATTTTTTACTTTTCCCTTTGTGGCACCATCAGGGCGTTGCTGGGGTTTCCTAAAACACCCGGGGCTCGGGCCCTTTGTGTTTTTTCTGTAGGGCTGGGTTCACACGACATTTTCGCGCCTCATTGTGAACTGCGGATGTTTTTTTTACAGAGAAAAACCTTGTGTTCCCTGTCACTAATTTTCGGCACATTCCACACAGATCCCGTCCATCCCCTCAGCAGTAAATGTACAGTAAAAATCACCAATGACAAATTTACTTTTTCAGAACTTCTCAACTTCATAGACAATACCCCCTAAAATTCACCAATACATACCCCGATACATGGAGCAAATCTACCAGACAAGTGATTGTTACTAAAACCCTCCTACAAAACCAAGACCCAAAACTATTACTACTTAAGCTCAAATAATCCTGCAGACCCTGACCGAAACGCAACCCCCATATGTGACTATCAGCTGTACACGGGGCTCTGATTACATATACCACCACCATACAGGGACCAGATAGTGGTAGAAAACCATTTGTACACAGACCTGAGGACTGTATATTACCCCATACAGGTGCCATATAGTGGTAGTTTACTAGTTGTATGTAGACTCTGCAGAAATATAAGTAGATTCCCGCAGTTACATTTAGTGACTCACCGGAGACGTCTTTTTGTTTTCCAGCGTCGTTCACTTTCCCTTTTCTTCTCCATCCGGTTTCACACCTTCATGCTGATTGCTCCGGCCAATACTTGTCCCTGAGGGTTTGGGCACAAATATCTTAGATCCTTTACATTTCCACAACTCCTTAATTATAGGTATAGCAGTCCCTTCAGTTAGGGATATAGGGGCACTGAAGCAGTATATGGGGCCAAAGGCAGTATTAAAGGGGGCACAGGCAGTATATAGGGTGGCACAGGCAGGGATTTTAGGGGGACTGCAGGTAATAGGGGACTGAGGCGTATATGGAGGCCACAAAGGCAGCATATAGGGGCCAAAGCAGGTATATAGGGGCACAGGCAGCTATTATTGGGGCACCGCATGGGATCTTGGGGCACAGGCAGGGATATGGGGGCCACAGGCAGGGGGTAGGGGCCACAGGCAGGCATTATAGGGCCACAGGCAGGGTATTTGGGGGCCACAGGCAGCCATTATAGGGGCACAGGCAGGGATATGGGGGCACCGGCCGGTGATAGGGGCCACAGGCAGGGATATGGGGGGCCCACAGGCAGGCATTTATAGGGGGAAAAGACAGGGGGATGGGGGCCACGGGCAGTATATGGGGGCCACAAAGGGAGTATGATGGGGGCCACAAGGGAGGCATTATAGGGGCACATGCAGCTATTATAGGGGCACAGCAGGGATATGGGGGCCACAGGCAGGGATTATGGGGGCCCAGGCAGGGGTAGGGGGCCACAGGCAGGCATTATAGGGCCACAGGCAGGGATATGGGAGCCACAGGCAGCCATTATAGGGGCACAGGCAGGGATATGGGGGCCACAGACAGTGGTATGGGGGCCACAGACATGGTAAAGGGGGCCACAGGCAGGCATTAAAAGGGCAAAGGCAGCCCATTTAAGGGGCACAGGCAGGGATATGGGGGGCAACAAGGCAGGGGTATGGGGGCCACAGGCAGGCATTATAGGGGCACAGGGGAGCATATGGGGGCCACAGGCAGGGAAATGGGGCCACAGCAGGGATTATAGGGCACAGGCAGTATATAGGGGGCCACAGGCAGATATTGGGGCCCCAGGCAGGCATTATAGGGCACAGGCAGTAAATGGGGCACTGAGGCAGGTAAACGCTTTTGAAAAGTAACACATTAATACTCACCTTAACTCCCCCGGGGAGCGCGCTCCGTCCCCTTCAGCCCGCGCCTTCCTCCGGCAGCTCCTCGGGCGCACCCCTATGACCGCTGTGCGCCCCGAGGACAGGCAAACGTCGCGATGACGTGATGTCATCGCGACGCTGCCAGGCTGGGGACGCACGGGCCGCGGCGGGTCCTCAGCGCGGGGAGGTCCCGGCGGCCCCGCTGTGGGCGGGACCTGCGGGTCCCGACACTGTCTGCGGGGCAAGGAGCGCTCGCTCTCTGCTCCCCAAAGCCCGCGGTGTGTGTTTCGTCCATCGGACGCACAGCAGCTAAAGGGCCAGTCGGTGCTCCAGGCCCAGCGCAGAGGCCTGGGGCCCCGGGGGACAGGGCACAGGCTGTTTTATTCGGGGCCCGAGCCCCGAATAAAACAGCCTAGCGACGCCCCTGGGCACCATTTTTAGTAACCAATGACTGTTTTATTTTTCCACATATGGACTTGGGAGAGGGCTCACTTTTTTGCAGGCTGAAGTGTAGTTTTTTATGGCACCATTGTGGGATGCCCGTGACGTGTGATTATTTGTTACATAATGTACACCAACAATGCCTGATGGACTCCATTGACTACAATGAGGTTCTTCGAGTTTCCATCATGGTGGGTGATATCTTAACATAAAAAGTCCTACAATATTTTTTCTGTCACTTTGGTGGGAAACTGTGCAAGAGGCTCCAAATGGAACCTCTGATGTAGATGTGAACCCTGCCCAAGAAATGGGGTTCACACGGTGGGATAGCGAACACATATCTGTGCGCACCACTATATGCCCGCTGTGGGAAGTATTTCCTGGGCAGCACATACTTCCAACAGTGCTCTAGCCCGGGCCCCCATTCAGTCTCACCAGTCCCCGGCATTTAAGTGCCCTTAAGGAGTGACAGTCACTTCTTTTTACTGGTGCATAGTATTTGCCTGGGAATTTGCTGTGAAATCATAGCATTCAGTGATAGCTAAAAATTTACCGTATTTGTGGGGTATACTTTGGGCGCATTGCAGCGCAATTACAAAGTACACTAAGCAAATACATCATGTGAACATAGGCTAAGTTTAAGGTGTTAAGCAAACAGATTGCTTGATGGAGCAGCGGGCAGCCTCTTCCCCTCCTCCCCTGATAATAGATGGCCCATGTAAAGTTTTAAATTAAGCACTTACACAGGATTTCACAGGTGCCTTTCTGGGGATCTGACAGGGTGGAGAGACCCTTCCTTAGGACAGAGCTGGACCTGGTCAAGGTCATTAATCAGCAGGGGGATAGCAGTCCTGCTGCTCCCATCAGCCCCATGATGTTGTGCTCTGAAGAGAGGGGGGAAGGGGGGGGGACTTTCCTTATCTCCCTCTGTGTGACTTGTGTGCATGTCCCCTGACCCCTCACCCCCTCCTCTCCTGAACTTACAATGTGGGCAGACTGAGTGTGTAAACTACTTACACACAGACGATCTGACAGGGGGCTGAGACGCTGCTTCCTCTCTGCGCAGGGGGGAGGGTGAGCGTGCAGTGGGCCTCTGTCATGTAAGTGGAGCAGCAGAGCGGAAGTCCTGCTGTTCCCATGACCGTCACCTCTTCCTGCAGAAACGCTCATCTCTCTTGTTATTGTTACGTCCCTCCATTCTTTTATGCTGTCGCCCAGACTAAGACACAGTCCTGCTCCTATATTTACTGGGCAGGGTATGTATCTGCCCAACAGGGCCCCTGTGCTCATGGGGCCCCCGGGCAAGTGCCTACCGGGCCGAATGGAAGAGACAGCCCTGAGGTGAGCGGCTGGACGGGGATCGGAGGTGAGCGCCTGGACGGGGATCGGAGGTGAGCGCCTGGATGGGGATCAGAGGTGAGCGCCTGGATGGGGATCGGAGGTGAGCGGCTGCAGGGGGATCGGAGGTGAACGGCTGCAGGAGGATCGGAGGTAAATGGCTGCAAAGGGATGGATGGATATATAGGTGAAGTTCTGCAGGGAGATGGATGGATAGGTGAAGTGCTGCAGGGGGATGGTTGGATAGGTGAAGTGCTGCAGGGGGATGGATGGAGAGAGAGAGAGAGAGAGAGAGAGAGAAAGAGATGGAAGCATACAAAACGGAGCGACAACATCATCAGCTGTTTAGGGTTCCGCTTTTCGGATGCAGTTTTCATTCCGTTTTCAGTGATACAAAAACGGATCCGTAAAATGGATCCAAAACGTTGTGTGAACAAGCCCTAAGGATTCAAGTTTTTCTCAATAGAAAGTGTCACTAGGATAACAGTAGGTTGTGGACCCAATGTGCCACTGCCAAGCTTGCTTCAAAGGGGCGCAACTTAGCAGGCATCGATTTCTTCGCGCAGTCCCCGGCAGTGGCTGAAGCGCCTATATGAGACACCAGGATGAGACAGAACAAGATGAGGCAACGAGGATTAAGGCAAGCACAACAAGAACAGGGGACATGACAGGTACAGTACAGAGGAGCAGAACTTAGAAGCAAGGACACTGGGCTTGAAACAGGACAAAACACTAGCAGAACATAGAGAGGCAAAATGAGGAACAGAGCTGGATACAAAGTAAGACTAGACAAGGAACAGAGCTTGACAAAGGGGAACAAAGGCAGGGACCAAACAGAGGTGAAGAACATAGTCAGATATGAGAAAGGCAGATATAACAAGGAAGCCAAACAAGGAACATACAGAACACAAGGAATGCAAAACAGGGAAGACAAGATAGACTAGGAGGTCTGATAAAGGCCAAATAGGTAGGCCTGATTGAGGCCAAGATTCAGACTAGGTGCAAACTAGACACAGCGCAAAAGCAAGACGAAATATAGAGACAGATATATACGACAGGAACAAGGAACAACGTAGAAAAACTATTTTTTCCCAGCATGACACCCAAAAAACATGTTTTTTGGGTGTTATGGAGGAATAAAATAGTTTTTCTATGTTTTCCAAAACTGCTGGATTTTATCTCTTTTTATATTAGGCAGTGCTCTTGTGTCCTTTATTTGTTTATAGGAACAAGGCAAGATAACAAGACATTTATACAGACTAGGAACTCAGGCTAGGACACAAGCTTGGAACACAGACTAGGACACAGGCTAGGAACACAGACTAGAACACAAACAGAGCAAAGAACAGAAGGACAAGAACCAAGCAAGCCAAAAGCAAGATATGCTTCTGGCAGTCAAGTTTGGGGAGAAACTAGCTTATACACCCATAGCCTTCAGGAGATTGGCTAGGGAAGCCAAACCCAAA